>JACXSJ010001061.1:16555-74826 GCA_014851325.1 Pentalonia nigronervosa | reverse complement strand
TTATATATTAATAAGATTTATTTTCTTTTTAAAAACATTGTCCTAATTTAATTATTAATTTATTATTAGTATATTATATATTAATTATTAGTATTATTGTATGTTATGATATTTTCTATTTATTGTATGTGATTAATTAATTTATTTTTGCCGCAAAACGTGGTCATAATTATTAAATACAGATTACTATAGTTACAGTTTTGTACCTAAACCTATTATCATAAATACGCCTAAACGTGTTAACAATTTTCAGACTGTGCTCAAACGGGTTATGTTCTTTTAGACAGCACCAATCGCTTTAAAATAAACTCCAAATAACTAATTTAAACTGTACGCATCAAAAAAATAAAATAGTTCAAGTTATTATATATTATTTGTCCGTAATAAGCTCTAACAAACTAAAATGAAATAGTTTTGAGACTAACAGATTTAAGGCTCAGATATATCAAAAACCCTTCAGAGTATTAGCGTCACGTCACACCAGCCTCGACATAAGAAATTCGAAAATTAATTTTTACCAACCTATTGTTATCTAAATTTCAAATTTTTTTTCAAATGTAACGACTTTAAGGGTTTTTTTCTATCCTTCCAAAATGACGTATAAATGTCTAAAGTAGATACTTCCGTAGACCACAGCTGCATATTGTATATTCAAAATTTTAAACTTAAATCAACCTGAGCCACTGACACCAGAAACAAAACTAAAAACTTTTAAAAAGCAATTAAATCTAATTGAAATATCAAGGAATAGTGACGTGCAAATGAGACCATTACCCGAACGAGATGTTGGTTGACCGCTCAAAATCGACTTTAACACCAGTGAGTATTTTAATTACTATACATTTTATATATAATACTACGACACATAACCATTATATTCGACTTATATATATATGATTCAGTTCTTGGGTTGTAAAATGAATTTTTATATGTTTGATTGTAAATCATAATATATTTAAAAGTCGTGAATTCGTAGTATATGATGGGTCGATTGTGACACATCCGCCATCGAGGCCTTATATTTTTCGACCCTATGTCAAATTGATTTGGACAAGTTACTTACATAATCTATACAGGCAGTAAATTTCATATTATATTTTACAATATTAGCTATAATAAATATATTATATTATAAATTATATAAACTATTGTTATTATATTTGTCGCCATGACGACAAGAAGTTAAAATAATTTTCTATAGAGTAAAAAAGCATACAAAATTAATAGCCCCACGATAAGTAACGAGTGAACCGCGATAGGAGTTTGTTAAATTATACCGGTACGGCCCTTATACGTAAGGTATATGTTGAAACGTAAATTTAAATATTTAATTAACCATGTAGGTACTTACCTATACTTAAACATGGACTAAAATATAGTTAACTATCTCTTAATTCATGACTTAAAATGTTTCATAAAATTAGCTAATTTTCTATAAACAATATATTGATAACGAGTTGTATATAATATTGTACAATCAACATACAGTATAATTATATGCATATTAGTGTATTGTACAGGATAAAGAAAATATAATACGTCTCCATTAATTTGGTAATATTATATAGTTATTTATGAAACAAATTAAAACTAGTAAAACTTAATAAAGCTTTCTGATTATCTGTATGATAAACCGTTAAAATTGTAAACATTAAAATTCGTTATAAAAAAGAATTAATGTAGCCAATATATGAGAGGAAATGTTTAGAATTTAAAAATTCAAAAGTAATTATTTAATAATAATAAAACCGAAGCATGAAACATGTACATTTTCAATAAAAAACTTATAAACATTTCTGGAATTTGATAATATATCAAATATAATGGCCTATGCGTATGAAATTACAATATAATATTTATTTAAATATTTAAAAAAAATGTATTATTATACCTATAACATTATACTAAAGTATATATTATATAGACATACCGTTGATATTCTTCAAAGTTGTATTTCTGTATGATGAAAATATTTTTTTTCTGACTCGAGGGTTGAATTTTTAATGCATCAGTAATGTCATATGTGTTTTTATTACTTTAATATTCCAGAAAGCCTTACATAAAAAAAACAGAAATATGATTTATAACTCATAAGTATTATAATTAAATATAACATTACATCGTAAACAAGAGAAAATAATAAAATATACTCCCTGATTTACTTCCATGATAATACATTTAGAGTAAATATACTTTTGTCACAAATAATTTTCACTCCGTAAACTGAAATGATTAAATCGATTACTAATATCGTAACATCATAAACCATATTGTTTCATCGTGCAGCGTATTATTCTAAGTTTATATTTCAATTGATACCGGAAAAAGGAATACTCAAAAGGGGCACTGGTGTTGCAGCTAAATAGCCTATTTAATGCGCCGTATCGTCGTTATTAATGTTTATATCAAAATATATTCTAAAATAATATTTAGCCAAGAGGAAAAAACGCAGGAATTTCGTGAAAAGCGTGCATATCTAAATTCGGTGGTAATTTCATACAAGAATGTTTTGTTGTTTATATCAAATTGTAATATTTGATTCAAACGACTGTGTGTTTGATTTTTGAAAATAATTATAAGTTAATTTTTGAATTTGAACAGATAATTATTAATAACTAGGAATCAAGTTTTAAGTTAGTATCATTACAATCCAAAATCAAAACGAAATTTTACTGTATGAAAATGTTTATTAAATTGCCGAATAAAGTTCCTAAAATTGTTTTCATGTTTGAATCATAATAATATAATCGTTAAAATATATATAAGACATAACTATCAGCTACATAATGGAATTAAATTAAAACGAATTTAATATATATTTAAACGTCCATGTTAAAATTCGCCAATTTTTAATGATTGTACTTAAATTAAATTGAATTTATACTATTTATTTTGCCAAAGATAAATATCATTTATAATAATGCATCAGCAATTTGGTACAAATACGTAATAGTAATTATGGGCGTTAGTAAAAATAACAATTAAATGCAACTTTTTTTTTTTTTTGTCACAACTATTATAATTTGACCACGCAACTGCAGTCTATACAACTTTATACATTTTCAATAGTTATTATGTGCATCATTATTGCCCATTGGCAATAAACCAATAACTTATCAATGTATTACACTATTACACCTATGTCATGTTTTAGGTTTTCAAAATATTACAAAATACCTAGCATAGAAATCATAAAGGCATACCTATATTTAACAGTATTAACGGTTCATGTGATTTGTCTTTTATTTGATTGTCCTCCAAAGTCAATTCCTTGGTATTTACAGTGTATAATAATAATAATAATAATAACAATTCACTGAATGTATTGCTCCATTTTAGCAAAGTCTGAGAGAAAACCTCAAACAGATATTTTATAAATAATCTAAATCTAATATTCGCGTGTAAAATATATTATAATAATAATAATATACGATTGTTTTGGCGCGTTGTTGAAAATCGTGATAATATTCTAACTTTATACAACAGCAATATAGTGAGTACATCATCTCTAATATACACGATACGGCAACATTGGCATCAGAAATTCCGCTAGGGATTTGATATCGGAGGTTCAATAACTCTCTTGGGATCGTAACAATTCGGTGCCGGTCTCCTTGCTTCCTTATATTGGATTACATGCGCGCACGTGCCCCCGAGCGCGAATATGCTTCAGCGTTCGAGCATTCAGCGACGCCATTACCACAATAATAATTGAAAGAGAAAACAATTCACATCTCTGGTGAATTCGACGTGACTCTAATATTATATCAGCGTATTTTGTACATATATTTATACGCATGCGGCCGTACATACAATTATTAAAATTTACCATAAACACGCCCATATTATGTTTAAAAGCGAGTGGCGCACATAAGATCTGTAACATATATAGGTATATTGAACAATATGCTGTTTGTTTTAATATAGATACGCATTACTCGGAATTTGTAGTTTTATATAAAAAATAAACGTTAAAAAGATTTTATGGCTGGTATGCAATGACGGCACTTGTATAATATTATACAAGTCATAATAACCGGATGATAGTATCGTCAGTTAGGAGAATAGTTAGGAGAAATTTAAACATATTTTTTTAAATTTCGTTTTACGTTATTTAAAATTAAAACATTTACGAACTTTTGCGTTTATCGTTATTTAAGATTAAAACGTTTTGGATTTTTAATTCTAAGTGGAATGATGATGATAATAATGATTTTACGAAGACAATATAACAAATTTTCTTGGGACATTTTTTATAGAACGAAAATGTTTTGATTTTTAACTTTAATATTTTTTCTGGTACGAAAACGAATCTAGATGGTATTTTTAAAAGGTCAAAAGTAAACATTTCTGATTTCTTTATACTCTTTATTATCTTTATAATTGGGAAAAACAAAACAAAAAATTAAGGAAAAGCTGAAATTCATACGTAAAACCGGTTTTTGATAAAATCAATTTTTTTATATTGCTTTTATTCAAAAACACTAATAGTATTGCTGTAACCGTAGATACTTGAATTTTTCACCTAAATGTTAATACTGTTATTGTCTATACACAGTACAATTTTTAAAATATATCGACTGTATATAACATTTTTGATTTTTTTTTAATTTTTTTATATACATATTGATAAAAAAATTCTTAGAAATGTAATACTATAAGGTTCATCAGAAGTAGATATTATAACTGTTTGATAATATAAAAAATAATAATAAGCACGAATTTTTTTAATAAACATTTGAAGTTTAAATTTGCATGTAATTATATATTTAAACGAATAACAATTTTATAGGTACCTAGTTACCTATTTTGTTGTAATTAAAAAAATATTTATCATGAAGATTTGAAACTTTTGCGTATATGATTATAACTTTATAGTTTTATACACACCGTGGCACAATGACATTTTTAAAACATTTAATTAATTTTATGCTATTTCCACTATATATACCACGGAACCTATTCATACCGTTAATATTTTCTACGATAAGTCGGAATTGACTCAAAAGTCAATAACAATAATATATGATAAAAATATATACTATTATAAAAATTAAATTCGATCAACATGGGTACAATTTTAGGGAGCTTTAAGCATTCAACACCCCTATAGTTTTAAAATTAGTATCCTCATAATTTATACCGCTTGTGGTTAATTAGTTCTTATTTCAAATTATCAAAATAATACCATCAATATCTAATGCATGCACACGTATAAAACCATTTTTATATATGCAATTATTGAACGAATGGGTATGGTGGTGAATTTATGAAGTTTCTCATCAATTGTCATAGTGTCTCATAACAATTCACTAATACAAATAATATTTAAGTGAATATTGTTAGGTAATAATATACACAACGTCCTCGTCCTCCTCTGTCGAATATTAGATATGTCTCTTGTCTCGGATATCGAGATCAATAGTTCATTTTCGTTTCGATATTACGGTGAAAATTGTGTTTTTCAACGGAAGTCTTTGATATGGAAAACAGTTAAAACATCTTACGAACGTCTAAAAATATAATATCACACACACCCACGTATATTGTGTATACTTATGTTTTTTTTTAAATTCTCAAAGGTGGGAAAAAATATCGCAGTGGTGCCGTAGTTAATTGTGGAAACATCGATTGACGTTTTACGGCGACGAACATCGATAGTGAAACATCGATAATTTGTACAATGATAACATTGTTGCTTTCCAAACAAAATCGAAAATTCAAAATATTATTAGTAATTCCTTTATGGCCTTATCATCGTTCGTTGTTTACAAAGTAATGCAAACACAGAACATTCGCCATTCGCGGGTTATTGGTTGCGGACGTTTATTGTGAGTTAAACACTGACGACTTACGACGAATACAATATGGATTTCGAGGAATCGTTCATGAACGCTCAGGACTTTGACAATCTCGTCCAAGTGGTGAGATACCTCGACTCAGGTCGTTAGAAGTCCGTCGTCGTCGTCGTCGACAGCTGTCGGTCTCGATGTCGACGTAATATTTATATTATTACGGTATTAAACGTGACGACGGTTCGATCGTATTACAGGAACAAGCGCAGGAGATGAAAGAGAGCACCACGACGACTCCACCTCCGGTGGCCAACAAACGGGGACGCAAGCCCGGAAAGAAGTCCAGCGACAAAGTGGACATCAGAGCCAAACTAGGTTAGGTTCGAACCCCAGCGGGGGACCTGAGCGTTCGTCAACGTTATTTACCAGGTTTTTTTATTTTCATACGACGTTAGAGAGGAGCCGGCAAAGCGCCCGGGAGTGTCGTGCCAGAAAGAAGTTACGTTACCAGTACTTGGAGGAGTTGGTGACAGACCGCGAAAAGGCAGTCGTATCTCTGCGACAGGAACTAGAAAAAGTATATAATTATTATTTTACACACATCATAATAACGTTATACTATTGTCATTTAATATCTGATAGCATTCCTGTGAATGTCTTGTTCATTGTTTGTTTGTCTATCGTTCACAGTACAGGTCATGGTGTGTTGAAGTTGATGAAGGAAGAATTCCAGAAGGTTTGCCGGCGCTCTTGGATGAAATGGGCGCTGTAAAACAAGAATCTGCAGGCGGTGTACTTATTTTGTAACTTTTAATTATTATTTTTATTGTTTGTGCCATAACATAATATGAGTTTGATTATTTTTTTTTTAAAGACCTTCATTTTATTATGTTAAAATGTTTAATATTACAATTATATGATATTGTTTCGTTTACAAATAATTAATTTTATTTGATATAAACTAATAGAATAACTTTTACTCAATCACTGATTTATTATTATTTTTTTTAACATTCATCTTAAGAGAACACCTTTATATGAACAACTTGATTGCAACTAGCAAAACTCCAGGCATTTATTATTAAGTCACAATGTGACATACTTACATAATAGGTATGTTGCTAATTTATGTTTGAAATATGAATATTGTAATATCGTACAATTTACATTTTAATGATTTTATGTTATGATTAAGGCTGGAATTTCGATGCACTTTGCATTGTTTTCCAAAGCTAGCTACACTATGCTCTTTTTATAGCATAACATCTAATGTCTTTTTAAATCAAAATTAGAAGTTATAGTTTTTTGCATTTTTGGGGTTTTTGAATCCAAAATTTGAATTTGAAATTGTATTTTAAGATTTTTACATGATTTTTGTATAAATTTAACAAATTATTAAGTAGGTTTTTTTAAGGAAATAATTGTTTTTCAGATTAAAGAAGTCCAAAATGATCAGTTTTGTCTGTAAAACTCTTTTACAAAAATTTTTTAGAAACTGGTCAATTATCATTTACATTAAAATAATTAAGAATAAAAAATATTTTAGTATATTATTTAGAATTTTTAGGGCAAATTTTGGTGTTTTTATGGCGTTTAAGTGTCAGCCCAAGTTATGAATTTATAATGTATTAATCTTATGAAATATGAACATTGTGTCATTACATGTCAATGTCAATGATAATACAATATGTTTATCAAGAAATAAACTCATGGATTAAAAACACATTTTCATTTCTTCTTATTTTCAAAAATAAATATTAAATTGTGGTTAGAGTTTAAACTTACTGTAACAGCCGTGATTTTTTCGATAACATGGTTATCCTTATCACAAATTTTCAAATCCTAATATTGTAATATAATTGTTTTAATTTCAAAATAAATAATTATTATTATATATGAAGCTTCGTCCTTTCCTATTTCGTGTTCTTTTATGTCCATTCACTATTGGTATTAAATAAACTGAATCCTACTGTACACAAGAATATTTCAAATATCGAAATTAAAATGAATAGCCTGAAAAATATGTTTAGACCTACAAAACCAATATCTAAAAACGTTTCGGTTAAGCCGAACGAATTAATATCCAACAGTCAAAAGGTTAGTTTACAATGTTTGAAATGCTTATTTTTGTCTTTTACAGTTATAATAAATGAATACATCAATTGTACGTTTCAGTTGATGTTGGAACTTGGTATCATCAGACAAAGTGCTAACGGATTATACCACTTGCTACCTCTTGCTCAGCGATCTTTAGATAAATTGATTTCTATCATAAATAAAAATATGATGGATATTGGTGCTCAGAAGATTTCCATGCCCGTATTGATACACAGTAACTTGTGGAAAAAAACAGGTTTGTTCCACTCATTCTTTTTCATTGATTTAGACAAAAGCACCAATTACTATACATTCTAGCTAATTGACATTGCATTAATGAAAGTAATGCTTCTAAATTTTAACGTTAGTGCTAACTTTAATAAGCAAACTACCTAAGATCTGTTAAAAAAATTGGTATTAACATAATTAAGAAAATGAGAGTATAACTTGATATTATATGCTTTTCTTAATAATATTTAAATTACATACCTTTAAACCATACATTTAAACCTTTAAATACTGGAAACTATCAGTCACTGAAATTTTATTTGCTATTTGGAAATGTCTGCTATTCAGAGGTTTTAGTTTGTAGAAATTTGATAGTTTGTTCCTAAAAAAAAAAACTGCTATTTGGAAGTGACCACTATTTAAAGGTGTCTGTTAGGAAAGGTTTCACTGTATTTTTATTTAATTCATAATATTTATGATTAAAATTTAAAATAAAAACTGAAATGATTTAACTTTCTATTTTTTTTTTTTTTGAATATTATACATTATTTGATTTTAATTGCTACAAAGTATTACAAATTTAAACATACAAACATAAAGGTAATACAAAAATATTCAATTTGATCAATATTTAACAAGTTGTTAATTTTTGTAATAGATTAAAAATTTCATAAACAAATAAATATAATAAATAATGTGTATTGTGTTTAGTATACTATTTAATATTTATACAATTTTTTAACTCGTTTCTTTGAATTGTGCCACAAATGTATTTAGAAATTTGGAACATATACACAGGCATATTATTAATAACATCCTTATTTAATTTGATTTTATATTACCAACTAGATATATTAATGTATTTTTTCTTTTTTTTTAATTATCTAACATTTGATTAATTTGTTTTAAGGTCGGTTAAGCAAAAACATAGAAGATTTATACATAGTGAATGATCGTAAAAGCAAAGAGTTCCTACTGAGTCCAGTAATACATATATAGTATCTATTATTATTAACTCTATATATTAGTGATTTACAATATATATTTGTACAGACTCATGAAGAAGTTGTTACTGATTTATTTAATTCAGATCCTAAGACGTACAAGCAGTTACCTTTAATGTTGTATCAAATTGGCACTAAATTCCGAGACGAGATTAGGCCTAAGTTGGGCATTATTAGATCCAAAGAGTTTCTTATGAAAGATTTATATTCTTTTGATAGAGATCAAACAAGTGCTACGATTACGTACAACAAAGTTTGCCAAGCATACGATAAGATATTTAAGTGCATTGGTGTTAAATTCATAAAAGGTTTAGATGATATTATAATATAATTATGCGAAATATTAACATAATGAATTTGATTTTAGTTGAAGGTGCATCAGGAATGATGGGCGGAAATCAATCTCACGAATTTCATTATCCAGCTGAAGTTGGAGACGATACATTATTGCAATGTAAGAAATGTGGGTTTGGAATGAACAAAGAAATGTCACCAAAGTTAGTACAGTGTCCCAAATGTTCTAGTACTGATATAGAGTTTACAAGGGCTATCGAAGTTGGTCACACTTTTGACCTTGGTACTTTTTATTCGAATGCCTTGTCTGCCACATATTCGGACATAGATGGCACTATGAAACCTCCATATATGGGTAGCTATGGTTTGGGTGTTTCCCGATTAATTGGTGCATCTGTGGAATGTTTGAGCACCCAAGAAATAATCCAATGGCCACGGTCATTGTCTCCATTTACTGTCTGCATAATACCAGCCAAAGAAGGCAGTATTGAGGAAAACGCTTCTCTGAATAACATACACTCTCTTTACAATCATTTTACTAAAATATTTGGAGACGATATTGTTATTGACGATCGAACTCATATGACTATTGGCAAGCGATTAATTGAAGCAAAAAAATTAGGATTTCCATTTGTAGTTATTATAGGAAAGAAAATAAACGAAAACCCCTCTTTATACGAACTGTATGAAGCTAATACAAAAAAATCAGAACATTATGAACTAAGTAATTTAATTAATTATTTTAAGCAACAATGTTTAGACTAAATATGAGCATTATATAGTCTATTTAAAAGATACCTAATTACTGTATTAATTATTTTTAGTAATAATTTGTGATACTATCTATTTTTTTTAAATACTTAACATTTACATGTTATGCTGTTAAATGTATAAACAATTTGTTTTATTTTATTTTATTTGTTAATATAACTTAATCAAAATATTACATTTCCATTTTATATACTAATATTGGAAATTGTATTATATTTTATTTATATTTAATATGCCCAAAACTTAAAACAAATGATAATTAAATATTAATATTACTGTGAATATAGCGAATGCACAAAAATACTGCTTTACCAAAATGGTTGATGAATATGTTGATGAATACCAATTGATTAAAAGTTGAACTGTATGTAAACACACATCTTACGCATAAGTCAATATTCAACAAAATAATTATGCAAATGTCTTAAATTTTTTCATTGGACAAAGTTTACTTTACAGTAATATATACGAGTATATTGTTTTTTAGAAAATAAAATTATTTTAATACATTAAACACTCTGTTGATGTCATAAATCATACATTTTTTGCATTTTTAAAGTAATTTGTATAAGTTTTACACAAATAGAATCTATGTAATTTTTTTTGTTAGTTAACAAAAAATTAACATAAATGTTTAAAAAAATCTTGTATAGTAAAATTTTAAATTTTGCATAATATATAGCATTTATATTTATCACTTCTAAATGCTTTAAGTATGGTAATAACTAATAAGTTAATGTTAATTTTTAAGAGCTTGTTATGTAAAGCATATAAATGACAAAAAAAAAAAAAACAAACGAGACAGATTTTAATATCAGTTTAACAATAAGATGGCAAACAACACATGTGCCATAATAATTCATGGTTTAATATTTTAAGTTATTCTCATATGGAACTCATTTTGTGTTTGGCCAAAATCTGACTAATCGATGATTTAAAATTTAAAATTATTATCATCTATTTTACTCAGATTGAATTTCAGAAAATAATTAAGTTAATGGTCAAACTAGATAACAACATCAAACCCTGAAGAACTTTTTCGATACTCAAGTTTCTAAACTGGTAACACACTAATGCTCTGGAAAACTAAAGCGACCCTTAGTGTTGGCAAATTAAATGTATATATTTTAAATATTATAGATTTAATTTTTATTAACTATAACAATGGAGATTTTTTTATCCAACAACAGGCTCATATTATAAAATATAAAATTATGAGATACATTATCAAAATGAAAAAATATTTAATAATATATAAAAATATAGTATTTACATAGATACCTATCTAAAACTGAAATTAAAAGTTATTCGTAAAAAAAAAACTTTAGTACTGATGAAATACTCAATTGATGTAAAGTAAACACATTTTATTAAAAATATTATTTGATTATATTACAAAGAAATTGAAAATATATTTCTCTATCAAAATAATAAAAGATTTTTTTAAATCCTTTTTTTTCGCGATTATTTATTATTAAAGTATAATATTATACTATATTAAGTATTAACTGTATCTTACATTTAAAAAATCTATAGATTCTTTATCGAAGTAATGTATTATATTTTATTTGAATATTAATATTACATAAATGTATCATTAATATTTGTCATAGCTCTGATAAATCTTTTATATTGTAAAAATTAATTCTGATATATTAGACTCAACATAAAATTAAAACATGTTTAGTTACAGTTCAAATTTTAATAGTTCAATTAATTACCAATTTACAACAAAAAAACTTAGAAATGTTGATTTATTTTAACCATTAATCAAACTACTAGTTATTTTTACCAATTTGAACAATTTGTGTCAAGAATGAAAGTTTCCCATAAGCAATATACTGTGGTTCTATGGATTAAATATTAAAATAATTTAAGTAGGTACCCATATTATTTATAATAGCAAAATTATTACACAGTTGAGCTTTCAAAATAATAGACCTCCTGGATTCATTCTTTAAGACGATAATTATGGTTGTTAATATCAAAATTAAATTAAATGGTTAATCTGTTCATTACTAACATAATAGTAATGCTTTCATGTATAACATGTTTATTTTTTAACAACTTTTGAAAATTTATTAAGGTACTTCATGAATTGTACTTATCACATTATTTAAAACCTTACAGAGTACCTATTACAGAATAAATAGTATATTTTTTGATATTTATTTTTTATTTATGTTATCTTTAATTTGATAATTATAATCATTTTATAGTGTATCTATAATGCACATTTAATACATATCAAAAATTCTGGTTATTACTATCAATGAAAAGTTAAAAATTAAAATGATAATAAATTTAGGTATAACAAAGAGAGGTACAATATGTGTAACATGTAAAAAAATATTTATATAATTTAAAGTTTAAAAATATAGTAGGTAAGTTTCTTATAAAGTAGATTTAGCACAATAATAAATAACGGATAATTATGTAATTCTCTTTTGATACAAAAATAATTGACAAAATAGAGAGCTTTTTTGTTTCACTTCTTTTTTTTTACACAAATAAATATTTATATCTTATTTTACATATCTTATAACTAACAAAAATATATTTTAAATACTTAATATTTTAACATGGCAGATATTGGGTTGCAAAATCATACATTGCAACTACACAGTAATATATATTAATTACATTAGAATAAAAATAACAGTTAATGAACAAACATGTAAAATATAATTAACGGTTGGGTTAGTAATAATAATTCATTCAACAGTGTCATTTTTATCTTAGAATAATAATAACAGAAAAGATTGTGCAGCAACGGTGGTTAACTACTACAATAATCATATTGTTATACTTGGAGTTAAGACGTAAAAAAGAATATTTTTTTTTTTAAAATATAGAGTTGTAAAGAAATTTGGGAGATTTGTTGACAACAAAATTTGTTAACACTCGAGGGAAAAAATAAAAAAACAATACAATACAAAACATGTTTGTGCGTTAACATTTAGAGATCGTCGGATCGCGCGGTGGCCGCATCTTGCGATCGGCCAGCACGGTCCATGCGTCCGAGAACAGTTTATCGTCGTTGGCCACTAAAAACGACATGTAGCATATCTGCTTGACGGACAGGTCGGCCGAACGGGAACACACATGGCCGTGCAGGACGTTGGCGCGTTCCAGGTCCAACCATCTGGTAACAATAATCCGGGGCGTAGCACTCGATATCTATTAGGTGTGATGTGTGGTGCATGTGTGGAGGTGGTGGTTAAAGGTCGGTGATTAGGGTTAAGTGGACATGGTGGTAGTGGTGGTTACCTTTTCAGCGACAGCGGTCGGTCGGGTGACACGGTCACTCCGGTCGGACCCCACAGCCAGAACTCGAGCAGTGCCTTGCATTTGGACAGAGAGTTGGGTCGGCCCTGCCGCAACACTTGCGACAGACACACGGTCATCTCCCAAGTGGGCGCCAGCAGTCTGAGCACCTTGAGCATGATCTCGCAAAGCGTATCCTCCGCTTCCTGTAAAAGAGCGGAGATTATAATATGTAAATTATATAGATTAGAAAGAATTACTCTAAGACATAGAAGAACGTCGTACGATTTAAATACTTCTCAACAGGTGGGTGACTGGGTAAAAAGCCCCCTCATCCCCTCCCCAGTAACTCGTTTACCACCTTTGATCCACCATCAAGACAAGTCATCGATCGAGTGTATAGTTACTATTAGTTGCATCATACGAAAACATATTTATGCCAGCCAGTGAAGACAATTTGGTTTCAGAGGGTTGGGACAATATTTGGTCTTAAAATATTATGTTATTGAAAAATTAATTTTTTTTTTTGAGAGGGGGTGGGTCAGCTGTTATTGTCATTACACTTCATGTCTCATTTATTATAACGACTGTGATATGTATAATTTTCCATCGCATCATTCAATAGATTTAAATACGGACATTCTCTCCATTCCCATCGATGGTCGTCATATGGAATTCCTAGTTGCGTGTACACACATGCAGGATATGTTTGGAAGGGATGACGTATTTGAGTGTCTGATTGTCAAATCTTTCAGTAATATGAGAAACGTATAAAATGGTATAAACTAAACAAAAAAATGTTTGTCCATATATACCTGTAAATCGGTTTCCAGTTGAACCATAGCCACGGTCGGATCGGCGCCGAAACAGTTTCTAGTCACCACGAACAGTTCCAGACTGTACCGGTCCACGTCCGACGCCTGTAGACCGATCAACAGGTTCACTGTTTCCACTAGGATGAGACCAGCTTCCTTGGTGATGTCCGCGTACTTGGCGTTGTATTCCTTGCAATAAGATTCAACGGCCTCCATGTGATGGGCATTCCACAGCGTCACGTAAGCTGCAATAAATCGTCGGTTAAAGGTTTTTATAAATGTCAAAACAAAATTGAAAAAAAAAAACAACGCGATCCAACTATGATATATGACACTTCGACGATAGATCGATTTAATATACAAATACCCCCCCCCCTCGACGTTATGACCTATAAAATATAAAATATATATACACACCTTCTTCGTTTTCGACGCCTGGACAGTATTCCTTTTCCACGCGCGTTACGAACTCCGTCACTTTGGTCATAGTGAAATGATTGTTCAGTACGTTGTTCAGCTCAACAGGTTCGTTGGAAATGCTCAACACCACCGGCACGTCGTACCATTTGCCGTTGTAGAACGCGCAACCGGATTTTTGCAACCGGCTCGTTGGATCCACGTAGAAACTGGACCATTCCAAGTTCTTTGTCTTCAACGCCACCAACTCTTTGGGTACTTTAGGACAGCTCGTCGCCTATATGTATGAACAACAGCAACGGATTTAATACATTTTATAAAATCGCACAGAAAGTTCAGTCCTATATAATATATAAAATATAAAAAATAGTAGATATACATACGCATCATATATATATGAGTAAGGGACGGTTTTAAGGGGGGCACCGGTGGGAAATTGCGCGGGGGCGCAAACTTTGAGAGCAGAAAAATATTCTTAGCTAAAATGAGTGAAAATTCAATTTGTCTTTGTAAATAGAGAACATTCAATTTTCAAATTTTAGATACACAAAACACATTTTTTATAAATTTCTAACAAAATAATTTGCAAATTTTTGTATTTTTGTCGAATTTTTTTTTAAGTTTTACTTTAGGTGCTCGTAAAAACACTATTGTAATTCACAATAGTTTTTTTTTTTAATTACACTAATAAAAAAATATGAGGAACCTTGTAGAACATTTTCAAATTTTTAAAAAAAACGTTTAGCCACTCACTACTGTACTAAGATATCAAAAAAAAAAAAATTATTGAAAATGGGCGCCATGAATTTTGAGCACAGGGCACACAATTTTTAAATATGACCCTGATAGGGGTGTTATATCAAGAGGATTTGACTACTGGAGTTTTACACATACAAATATGGTAATTATCTATATGTCGGAATATCCTCGCGACACTCCCTATCCAAATAATTGTATTATTATTATTATTAAGCAGCGATAGTAGTTACCTGATCCAACAGTTTGGTCAGGGCTTCATGATTGGCGATCACGACGGCGTCGTAACTCTCTTCCAGACTCTTATGTCCCGGTTGAGTGTTCCTTATGCTGTCTTCAGCTCCAAACTAAAGACAATTAAAATATAATATTTAAAATTTAAATGTTTGCCGTTTATTAAAATATAATTATTTTTTTTTATGGTTTAAACCAAAAGTCAACAGATATTTTATATTTTTGTAAAACCATTTTTAAGCACTGCATTATCATAATATACCTATACATAATCTAAGTAGGTGCACATTTAGTAACTCAAAAACTAATTTGAATTTTGATTTAAATGTATCAAAAAAATGTCCTTAATACCTTATAGTAAAAATATTTGTTCTCATTTGAGAAGAATAAATTTGTTTTGCAACTGGGTTCTCCTTAAATGGTAGGTATACAAATTATTATATTATATTATTATCGAAATAAACGAAAACATAGTCTTAAAATAAACTTAAAAATTCCAAAAAATGGAATTTAAATAAAAAAATAGGGATGAGCACGTTTTACGAATTAACATAATATATATGAATTATCATGACTTACGTCGTCGCCAAACTGGATGGTCGGATATATCTCCGACTCGGTCTCGCTACCGTAATACTGCATGGACGTCAGTCGCGCCATTTCCGGCGAACTGTGGTCACACTCTGGTGCCGAAAAATTTACCGGTTCATAAGCTTCGTCGGACGCGCTAGAATCGCATGTTTTCGGCACGTCGGAGTAATCTGCGATTTCCGTGGACGGGACAGGCTTTAACGGCAGCTTTGCGACGGGTGGAAGACTCCTAGGCGGCGGCGGTGGTTTTGTAGGTCGTACTGAAACATTTTTTCAAATACTATTATTATGTGGATCGAGTGAACGGGACGACAAATTAATATATTAAAAGATAATTATGTGGGTGACACACTGCACAGTGAAATTAACGTATTATCAGTAAATGAATAGTGAAAACTATAGATAAGTTCACCAATGTTTTAGTATACGAATAACAATTTAACATAAAATACAAACAGTACGATGAAAGAAGAACCAACGTTAATTTAAAACGAGAAAATTGATTTAATTTTTTCTTAAGATGAAAATATTATGGGTAAATAATATACTAAAACGACTAAATTAAAAAGTTTAAATACCTAAATTGTATGATATTTCATCGACATTGAATAAAAAATATCGAATTAGCATAATATTATACCGACGACATGGTTGACCTAAATAGTAAAGGTTATATATTAAGAAATGACCAATTTTTCAAGAAAAATAGTAAAAGAGTTATTTGACTGAAAAGGTGAAAGGTATATATTAATAATTTAAATTGAGTTGATATTTTATAAGACAAAGTTGGGATTAAATACATTTTGGTTTTTCTTCAAAAAGTCAAATTATAATAAAAAAGAAAATTTAGTTATGATCATTACGAATTAGGACAACGAATGATTTCATTATTATAATTTAAAATTACTAATTAGTGATACCCGTGCATAATAATAAAATATACATAAATTATTATAAATAACTGACATGGTGATTTAATTAATATATTATGCAATAATGAAGGCATACACCTTTACAAATGTATTTTCGGTTAAGTTAGAAAAAAATGATTTTTTGTATTTATAAAATATGATTAATTTACAACGTTTATTGATTTAATAAAAACCTCTGACGAATATTAATGCTATACAGGATGTCTTACGAAGATCTGATATATGGAATAATTTTTGTTGTATTAATTATTCAATTTTTTTTCTGTTTAATTTATAGACATGTATAATATAAAAAAAATGTTTTAATTTTTTATAGCGAAAATAAAAAAAATTAATGGTAAAAATACCTCTTAAAGTGCAATCGTTTATTTTCTACAATTTTTCAAGTTTTCAGAAATTTTTAGAAAAATAAATCAATAATAGTCATTGTAACTAGTTATCAGTAATAACTGATGATAGTGATTTATTTTATTACAATATGTAAAGGAGAAAATAATTCAAATTTCCAAAAACTTCGAAAAATTGTAGAAAATAAACAATTGCATTTTAAGAGATATTTTCACCATCAATAGTTTTCTAAAAATCATATTTACAAAATTGGCTATTTTACATTTTTCAAAAAATTTTTTTATCAAATTTAAAATTTTTTATTTTTACTATTATAAAATAAAAACAAAAAAAAATTGAATATTGAATACAATAGAAGTTATTCCATATGTCAGATCTTTGTGAGATACTCTGTATATATATTATGTTTAAAAAAATAGAAATTCTTTACATAGGAAAATAGATTATGTGGATATTATAAGGTACATATTAAAATTTATTAGAATGTAATAAAGGAGAAATGGATAAAAATAACTATGCATGAATATAATCGCGAAAAAGGTCAGGTGATAACAAACAAATAACGAACAAATATGTGATGGTGCCGATAGAAACGAATAGTACAACAAACACAATTCTGAATTATTAACAATGTGTGCTATTCAGACAAACACGTTAATTGATTAGATACGAACGGCAAACGTCCAATTCGAAGACCGGATGCAGAAAAAAAAATCACATATCACGCTAACCTGGATGATGGTTAGACAAGGTTTTGGCGAACGGCTCTTTTGTGTACAGTAGTCCGTCGACAGCGTAGTTGTGTATGATTTCCACGCCGGACTTGTTGATGTCCAGCGGATGAATGATTTCCAACTTGGGCCTGGTAAACGGTGGCTGTGGTGTGGCAACCGTCGATTCCCGACTGGGTATCCTCAGGAATTTTTTGATCTTGAGACCCACTTTGGTGGCCTTGCCATACTTTTTCTTCTCACAGGCCGGCCGTTTTCCGGGTAACGGAAGTGTGGACGAATCGCGTACCGGATCGCCACTGCAGGTGACAGTAGCTACCGCCGATGGTCGTTCCCAGTTGCCACAGTGTTGCGACTGTTCTTTTTCTATGTGTTCACAGTATTCGGCCAATAACTTGCGATTCGTGATGGTCACGTCATCGGGTCTGAACTCATCGTCGGAAAACGAGCTGTTGGCACTGTGGAAAATGAGTTCAGAGCACTTGGTCGATGTCAACGACGGCGGAGGCGGAGGTGGTTTCGGGGCTTGACGTTTGACACTCCTGGGACATTCGGGGGGGCTGTTGCTGGTTATCGACGTCTAAAACAAAAATAAATTGTAAATAAACGTAAAATAATATTGAAAAACAGACGAACATGAATAAATGTCAGAGTCTAAATAATATTAGAAACAACTAAAAAAATAATAATAATATAAAAAATAGGGAGAATGATAGATTCGACTGACCTTTTTGGTGGGTGTTCTGGGAGGTGTAGTAGAGGTGTCTAGCAAGGAAGACGAATTGTCTTTGAAGCTGTGAAGGAACGATCGGTTCACCGGGGTTGTCGTCGAGTCACCGGGCTCGTCGGAGTCCGCTTTCCCATCGGGCTCTCCGGCCATTTCTCGGCTGGTCAACAATGACGAATCTAGTGAAGGATCCACGAGAGCACCACTACCACCAATCAGTTTCAACGGTTCCGGTTTCTGGGACGAAGCCACAGCCAATTTCAGTTTGAAGTGCATGGTGCCCATTCGTGGTACATTACTTCTTGTCTTGTACGATGTCGCTCCGCCACCCATCGTGTCGGCGTCTGATTCTCTCGTCGACGAGACAACTTCGGCGGTTTCCTTCGCACCTCTTGATATTTCGACGGGTGCAATCGTTTCCGGGTGATGGAAGACTTTCGCTTTCGGGATTTCCGTGTTCGTCAACGTTAACGTTGGCGGAGGTGACGGTGGCGGTTTTGCCTCTTCCTCTTCAGCCGGTAAACTGCATCGTCTCATGTTTAAATACGATTCGTTAGAACTGGCTACCAGCGAGCTCCTAGTTAAAGTCGGTTTTTTCGTTGTCTCAGTCTTTTTTAGTTGAATGTTTTCAGTATCTTTTTTCTCGATTTGTTGAGCTTCTTCGCGGGCTACTGTGGATACAGCGGCGGTGGCCACGGTAGTAGCAGCCGTAGCAATCTCTTTGTTCTTTAGGAAGTTGAACACAAGCGATTTGGGTGGTTCCCCGCAAAACGGCTGAACGGTCACCAGCGGAGGTGACTTGTTTTGCACCATTGGTTTTTTTACGGGTGACTT
Organism: Pentalonia nigronervosa; assembly: GCA_014851325.1. Taxonomy (NCBI): domain Eukaryota; kingdom Metazoa; phylum Arthropoda; class Insecta; order Hemiptera; family Aphididae; genus Pentalonia; species Pentalonia nigronervosa. The sequence goes on along the minus strand of JACXSJ010001061.1, from coordinate 54,985 downwards.
GATGTCCGTCGCCGCTGTTACCGCTACGGTCACAGTTTTCGTAACATTACCACTGACGACGACCTTTTCTGGTACGATTTCGGGTTTGCTGTTTAAGTTCGTATTAGCTTCGGTCAGTCTTCTAAGCTCTTCGTCGTCACCAGAGTCAATGAATTCCGAACCGTTTTCCTCATCCGACGAATATTCTTCGTCCGTCGAGTATTCTTCACCGCCATATCCGATGACTTCTGTCTCGACTTTCGAAAACGACACGCTCCGAGATTTATCACACGAACCATTTACCTTCAATATACTCTGCGGAGAAAAAAATGGGTAAGAAAATATATTATTTTGTGTAGATTTAGGTGCAAAACACGTCGTGTACAAACATTTTGGCTGTATGAAAGTATTTTTGGCAAGAATCCGGGGTTTACCTGAGCTGGAGATATTTCCGGTAGTGGTTTATAGTCAATAAGAACCCGTTTGGGCTTATCGGGGTGCTCCTCTTTCGGACGAAAACAGTTAGAGCATAGTTCTTTTTTCCAAGCATTCTGTTTGAATCTTGGACACACATTTTCCGGAGACATTGTGCTTTACCAATTGGCCTTAAAGCAAACGACGATGATACATACACCTTTTTCAGATTTTTTATTTGCCATAATCCTGCAAACATGAAAAATATTTTGTTCAATAAAAAGTAATATTACAAAATACTGCAGTCGTTGCTAATTATACACACACACACACACACATATATATATATATATATATATATAAATACAAGGGTGTCTCACGAAGACCTGATAGGTATATTGAATAACTTTTGTTGTATTCAATATTCAAATTTTTTTTTTGTTTAATTTATAGACGCTTGCACTACATATATAATATAAAAAAAAATTTTATATTTTTTAATAGTGAAAATAAAAAATTTTAAATTTTTTAAAAAATGTAAAATAGCCAATTTTATAAATATGATTTTTAGAAAAATATTGATGGTGAATATATCCCTTAAAGTGCAATCGTTTATTTTCTACAATTTTTTCAAGTTTTTAGAAATTTCTAAAAAAATAAATCAATAATAGTCATTGTAACTCGTTATCGGTAATAACTAATGATAGTGGTTTATTTTATTACAATAAAGGAGAAAATAATTCAAATTTTCAAAAACTTCGAAAAATTGTAGAAAATAAATAATTGTACTTTAAAAGATATTTTCACCATCAAAATTTTTCTAAAAATCATATTTACAAAATTGGGTATTTTACATTTTTCAAAAAATTTAAAATTTTTTATTTTCATTATTAAAAAATAAAAATATATTTTTTATATTATACATGTAGCGCAATCGTTTATAAATTAAACAAAAAAAAAAAAAAAAATTGAATATTGAATACAACAAAAGTTATTCCATATGTCAAATCATCGTGAGATACTCTGTATATATATTTTAAAGTCGTGTTAATTAAGTCTATGGATTGAAAATAATAACGAAGTTTCAAGAATCACTTAAAAAATATACAAAATATTAAGTACATATATATTATATTATAATATTATAAGTTGATATTTAACATACAGTTATATTTATTTATCTATCAATAAACAAAAATGACTTTATCACTAAAACCAGAATATTAATATTAATGCACCCATAACTCGTTTTTCTTAATAAAAAAATATATTAGTTCGTGTAGGTTTCTATAGAATAATATTAAAGTACCCTAAAATAAATAATAGAAAGTAAAATTTTAAAGGTGAACATTTTAAGTGATATTACGGTGAATTGTATAGTGTTTAATGGTTTTATAGTTCTAATATTATACATCACTCAATTACTGAATTTTCTAAGGTTCGTATATTGTATATATTTTTTAATCATCTTCAATCGAATGACTTCAACAATTAGTACAATGTAAGAATTTATTTTTATTTTTTATCGTTGTAAATAATTATTATATAAAATATATAATATTGGTTAACTATAATATTATAGTACAAAAAAATTAGTAATAATATTAAAAAAATAAGTTTTAACACTTTGGTTTACAAGTATTATAATATGATAACACAATATTTACAAATCATATAAGCAAAGATCAAAATAAAATAAAAAAATAATAATTCATTATAAACGCGCAAAAGAATGATACAACCTGTAGCTTAAAGTTGTACTTTAACTATGCCATATTTACAGGATTTGGTTGTATTTTAACATTTATATTATATCAATACATAAATCTTGACAGCTGATACACGTATTTTGATACCTACATGATTTTAAAGTATAATATGGTTAATATTTTATAGTGAGAGTTTTTTTAGAATTTATGAATAACTTTACATTTATAATCGGAATAAACACTTATGAAAACACTATCATTTGAAAATGTTCAATCCTCTTACCTCTTATACCTTTTCATGTCGTATAAAGCCTCATACAACCGAAAATTGAAGAAATTGTCTCATATTTGTTATTACTTTTCATTGCGCCGTTTCTAAAATTAAAATAAGTAAAGCCATTCAACGGGTGCAAATATTATTTTATCGAATTAACTCGTCTAGTTTAAATTTTGTATTACGTTACACGTACGTATACGAATAAAGGTAGACCACAGCCAGAAGGCAATTTAAAATGCCAACGTCTAGTAATTAACGAGCCGGACAATTAAAAACGAACACAAACGATTGTTGTTATTGATAGGGGCGAGTGTCTTTATGATAAATGACGAAGAAAGAGAAATGAGTGCTTTTGAAATAACGCTTAGTCATAGAGTTCAATAAAAATCGTATAAAAATATGTTAGCAGCAACAGTAGAAGCTGAATAGAGCGCCGCGGCGTGGCAGGCAAATTTCGCCTTGAATATCCTACGCACGCTTTTATCTATTTATATCATATATAATAAAGTAATAAGTAATAATAAAAATATCATAAACTAATATCATTAGTTTTCTTTATTTACAATTTTTCGAGAACACGGTCGGTCGACGAAATCCAACGCGTTGTATTGCAGTATAATGGACATTATACACTCACACGCTATAAAATGATATATAAGATTTAATAAATATATTATTTTAAGATAAATATATTCCAGACGACGAAGACGACGACAGCGTTTTGAGATGTAGAAGCCGAGAAAGTCGATCCGCTAAAAATAATACGATATCCGCGTGTGAAATGCAGCTTGTATTCGGATACGTACATTGAGCGAGGAGGGAAAAGACTACCAATAAAAAAAAATTCCGGTTTACGATTGACATTTGAGTGGCGGCGAATGGTCTCGCAGAATCGAAAGGGCAAAAACAGCGAGTTGAAAAGTCGGCGATGTCGAGAACCTATATATGTGTATAATAATATAGCGTGTGCGTTGATGGCAACTGGCGGAAACTGATATATATATATATGTAGATAGACCGTCGACATAATGACGTCTCTCACCTCGCGCGACTCTTCTGACAGCGTATCCGTTTAATAGGTACTTATTATAACAATAATAATACAATATTACCGACGGGCTCCTTATTCGATTGTTGTAAAATATATATCATAGCACGCATTTAATAACGACACAACAGACACGCGATTCGGATAAATCGTAATGATATAGTCACTGAAACATAATAATAATATTATAATCAAAATAACAAATAAAGGTCGTTAGTTCTGCGCCGTTAGGGTCGCGTCTGCAGCTTTTGGTCATGTCACGGCCCAACAGACAACAGTACGTGTATAACCTTGTGAGTGTTATGGCGAAGCACTCTGCATCGGCGGGATCGGTATCGTCGTATTAGCGAGTACCTATACGTAGTATGTATTATTATAATAATATTATACATCACAATACACAATACACGGAATGAATCGATCGGACGCAAGAGAGAAAAAAAATTGGCTATTCAGCGATCGAGATACGAGCACAAAAACCCGGTAGCGAAATAGCTTGAAATACGTCGACTCTGCACCACAATAATGGATTGCGGTAGACGATTTTTTTTTTGCGTTGGTACCGATCAGCATGTGCCCAGCAAACCGCAAAGCCTGCACACGGCGTGGCAATTACATCGTAGGACACGGATATAATATATATGATGTATACACACATATAATAATATATTATGCTCGTGCACAGGCCGATGGCCGGCTGAAAATCCGATATCATGGGTGTGTTGCCGCCCCGGAGACGCGAGGGAAGAATTTGAAATAATCCGGACGGGTGACGTGACGAGCGTTTTTCAACGAGTTCGATGGCTGGTTTGCTGAAATCGAATAATACTATGCCTACAGTGTAAAAACAATAAATTATTGTTCCCCGCACTGATGTTTGTTATTCCAGACGTAAAACGTATGAAATCCGTATACTATATTATTATTATTATTGTTGTAGCCACTCGCCAGCCCGCCCGATGTTTGACATAATATATATATAAAAACCACACAACACACCATGTCGTGTCGCCACTTGTTGTCGCACGTAAGATTCCCGTTTAACCGACGATGTCTCAAAAATATTCATGTGATTATTACGATCACTAACTGCACAATAAAGTGCCTGCACGAAACGAGGATGAAAATCGATCGAAACACAAAGAAACGAGAAATCAAAAGGACCTTGAATCATCAACAACTGTTTAATGTATTATATATTATTAGTTATTAGTGCTATTACATAGTGACCGTTCATGGTTAGACTTTTATATCTCGCGGGGAACCTTCGACGACTATTCGAACGAGCAGATGCCTATTATAGTATAATTAATTTGACCTATACATTTGAAACACTGTACCAATTTCAACTAAAAAAATTTTAATCGATTTTTATGTATATTATTTATTGATCGGCGTTATGAGGTTTTTTCAGAATTTTAGTGTAACTTTATAAGTTATTACAATATAAAGTAAACTATAATAATATAAACTGTTTAAATAAATTTACACATAATATAAGAAAAACGCAAAATCACATTTGATTACACTTATTACTTGTTGTACCTACCGTTACAGAATACTGCAACAACCTGAAAGACACGGCGAAGGAGAAAAATTTAAATAGAAGTTATTGTACTCAGTTGTTTATCACGATGTATTAAAATTATGAAAGTATACGAGTATATGTAATATACACAAACGAAGAATACTTTTCTCACTTATCGAAGGTCCATGCGTCATAAAATATAATCGTCTAAATGTATAAGACATATTATACGAACACCGATATTAAACCAAATTAAAAACAACAAAAAAAAAAACACCGATTAAATATGTGATGTTGACTAATCGTAGTTATTATAAAATCACGTTAAAAATCAACGACCATTATTATTACACGACTGATATCAGACGTACATATGCCTATATAATAATAATAATAACAATATATTATACGGTTAAAATGAGATTACAAGGTGGGATCGCGTTGGGTTAGGTATGCATTAAAATAACTTCACAGGCGATTAGGATAAATTTCCATACATATCCATAATATATTATACCTATAAATTAAGTATAAAGTTCGCCGTCGAAAATATAATATCAAAATCAGTTAGTATTAGTGCCTACTATAGTCAAACGCGATATCTTTTACGTAACCACTCACTATAAAGGGGACCGACAGTATGAAACTGTATAGTAATGCGTACAATACGCATCATATAGCTGCTATATAGGTAATAGTGAATAGTATATTATACGAAACAGTTTAATAACGCGATCGTCGTCGCGCAATGGCCTGTAGAGAACGTTAATTGGAGTTAAGCTCGTGCGGATCATAAATTCCGACGACGACGATGTCGGTTTAATCGATTTCCGAAGCGTTTTCTCGTGCGCGCGCGACCATCGCCGATGCAATAATTATTATTATTGTCGCAATAATTATATATTATATCGTAGCGGTAAGTCTCTGAACGAGTGCCAATAACGAACGCGGCGGCGATCGCGATTCGTCGCGACCTACGGGCGTAACGGGGTTTTGTCAACGGCAAAAAAAAATGTCTATAAAAAATAACCCGACGAGATTCCGCGGAATTTCAAAAAATAAAGCAATAATCCGGTTCGCCCGTGACGGTGTCTCTCTATTATAACAGGCACATGATAAAAACATTTAACGATGTATAATTGATACGCACCATACATAACTGTGCATTGCCATTATATACCTACACCGGATGCGATTTAATTGCGAGTTCCTATTATCTGTTATGTATTACACATCAGTGACTGTATTGTATATACAGAGGGAGAGCGGAGTGCGCTTCAGTGTTTTATACACGCGACGGACATGCATTTAATATAATATTATATTGTATTACACTAGGCGAGACACGCTACACGCGATGACAACGACGAATTCCGAAACGACCGTGTCAAATATTACGTGCGCGGGATATTCCGCGTAGTGCAGCCACTGCAGTAAATCGCGTAAAACGTTTTCCGCAGATATATGTAGTGTACCAAACCGACTGTACGATTATCAATTGATTACGTTTATGCGCAGCCGACGATCATCCCGAAAATGCGTATGACCGGCCATGCGGATCGGTCCGATCTCAGATTCTCACCATACACACATCATCAAACACTCACACGCATCGTTACAATTATTATTAAAGCCACTGTGTATATTATTATTATAGTGTAGCCAGCGCGATTTTTGTTTCATTCGACACGGAGGCTTTATGTAGCGTTGTTTTTTACCTCCAAATATAAAAATTAACCAGACGATGACGACGATAAGCAATATATTTAATGGCCAACGATATATTATTATAATAAACTTTCTTAAGCCGATCACACAAGGAGTGGACACATAATATTATGTACCACATCGACATTCGTATAGACAGCGCGAGAAGAGCATTATACAATAATGCGCCATAATACTATATATGTATATCATAATACGGTATTATTACTTAAATCATATATACGGAGAAGACGCGGCCGTGGGAACGGCGATGGACACTCAAAACGGAGATAATATTTCAAAGAAGACGGCGAGGCGTAAACTATATTTTTAAGTTAGTGCGGTCTCGAGTCCGCCGCCGATAATGACGACACTTGTATCGGACGCACACCAACCTATAGTGTAACAAGTATACGCGTGTAACCACAAAAATCTTGTCGCTTATAACATTATGGAGGTACATAACAGGTGTGTAGGTGAGGTTAGGTGGTATCCACAAAGAATCGAGTAACACAACATTTTAAACTATATTTTTATTGTCTATACTCGCACAGGCGGTGGTAGTGTATAGGTACCGTCTAAATACGACTACAGGCACTGCCTGCAGAGATTCATTTTTATATCTATAGATGCATACAGTTTATTATTATATACTATATAATATAATGTATAATTGTTTAATAATACTAATACAACCCAACCGCACGTATAATAATTTTATGTCGGAGGAGGAGAATACACCATAAAATTACGTCCGACTACCGTTTCCGATACGAACGGATAATTAATGATAAAAGCAACAATATCATCGTCGAGATAATAGGTTTGGGATTGGGAATGATATTTTATATACTGTTGAGAACGCTTTTGAACAGAATCATCTAGCAGTTCTTTTAAACTTATTTTTACGTAAATAAAGATACACCGGGAGGCGAGAGACTGTCCGCGGGAATCGGTAATACTAAAATTTACGGTCGCATCCAATCGGTAAATTTAATATTATACAACTGCAATAACGATATATAATACGAGCATAGGTAATTAATGCGAGGAAAACGATTCAACGAAATAAACAATTATGTCGGTCAACTCGTTATCATAAAAAATATTATATTTTCATGCTTAAAGTATACGTCATAATTTATGGAGAAGATAATAGAATGTCACAATAAATAATTATGGTCGACTAAAATACAGTCGTGGAATGCAGAACTCTTGTTGTTTCGAATAAATTTTAAAACCATGCTGCAAGTCGTCACACGTCAACATTATCTACATTTTTAATTGTATTATAATACGTTATCAATGCAATATGTACATAAAATGACAATTTGTTAATTTTTATTTAAAAAAACGTCCGAACACACGGAACAGACTAGGGACAAACTTGCATCAATTGGTATACAACAAAATATAAATGTTATTATACATTTATGGTTAATAATAATAAATAATAATATATATGAATATATCTCGTTACTGGTTACAAGTTCAACGACTTCAAATTGAATTTCTCTTTCAGACGTTATACTAAATGCATACAAACTCTTTATATTGATAGTATAAGTACTATACGTCACACACGGAGAAAAAGATCAGATAAAATATAAAGATTTTGGGATCATTGAATTGCACTACATAAGGTGCCAGCAGCTAATATTATGTGTCTATTGAACATCACACGTCATACAATATACATGCGTCTGCCCGTATTTCGTTCGGATTTAATTGTACAACAATGGACCGTTCATTGTTAATACATTATTACTTATATATGAGTTATAACTATATAGTATATATTATTATATAGACATACATTTTATGCATACCGCATAATAGATTTAATAAAATATTCAAACAATAAGACATAGGTACTTAAGCAATTTTGAATTTAATAAATTAGTATATCATTATGTTTTAATTGAAATCAATTAGACGAATGTTCTTATTAATTCAAACAAAAATTAAACTATGAATATAATTCCGATTTCATTATTATACTGACCACTTTTTTATACGCAAGTTTCGACAGAAAAAATAATTAAGAAGTATACATGATAATTTATAATATTAAAAATTTTTGTTTCTCGTGATATAAATGTTATTTATAGTGTAGGCGTATCTCAGAAATCTTGCTGGACTAACTCATCAAAATAAAACTTTCAGTAACAATTTTTGTAAAATAATTCTAAACTTGGTTTCTAAAACGTCTTATTATCAAAAACAAAAAAAAAATAATATAAAATTAATGAAAAATATTATGGGTATTCACGATGTATAATATTTACGAATTATAATTAATTTTAATAATTTTTACATAGACATTTTCACATGCGAGACACAAGACACGTCTTAGTCCATTGTTTTGTTTTTACGTTAGAAAACTTGTTTGAAGCCCCCGATTTTTTCAATGAAAATCTCGTCATTCACAATACAATTGTTAGAAAGCCGACGAAAGTGACCGGGCAAACAGCTCGTGGCCAGTTTCCTTGGTCGGTGACTGGTTGTGTACCTTTAACAGTCTAACCAAGTTGCAATTAATTTAGTCACCTTTGTGTTTCCCGTTATACACATATACGCAGTTATTTCAAGTTATGCGTGCATATGCTATGGTTGTGTACTGTAATAGTACATCTTCGTGTTTGCAAAAACTTTAATGATTTATTATTGGGTCCCGATTTATGGTCAACGAATTATCGCGGTTTACTTTCCTTTGATTAATTCAAACGGACATTTTATAAAACGAGTTATGTCCAGAAAATTAGAATTTTCACTTTTATAATTAGATAAGTTATTTTATTAACATATTACGATGTTGCGAACATAAAAATGAAAGTTCGGTGTACGTAAATAATGTACCTACTTGCCTAACTTAGGTAAATAATAAAAACGTCATTATTAAATTAATTGTTTTTTTTATTAAATGTATATAAACTATGCCACGTTAGTAAGTAAAAGGTTTAAAATTTAATTATACATTTTACAGAATTAATGATGCTATTGAAAGTGAGTACCTAAGTTTCTTAAGTAGATGAAACAAATATTAAGGTCAAGTAAAAACGATGAAAGTAAAATATAAAAACGAGTTGGATTCAGAAAATAATAAGGCACTTACTGCAATATAAATATTAATACAAGTACACCCATGTTATGCGTACATATATTAATATATATTTATCACACTAAATGTGTTTAGGTTTTGTCGTACGAGATAGGGAAAAATGAAATTAACTATACATATTATATTTAACTATTGTTATTTTAAAACAATGATTAGTCATTATAAAATCAATGAAATATTCCGAGAAACTAAGTTTTGCTAATTATGAAGTACATTATATTATATTAATACCAAGATTATGCAATATTATTGGCCATACCCATTTTTTCGCCTACACTTTATAAATAATATCAAGATGACACTCAGTATGTTATAACGCATAATATCGCGTGTCTAATATAATAATCACTAATATAATTAATATTATACATCTTGACATCAATGGGCGTTTACTGTAAATTAATTCCTGCCGTGCTATATAAGACCACCGACAAATATTAAGTTGTATTTGCCTTATAAAACATTTTTCGCTGTGAGTAAATTACGAACGAAAGTGCGTTGTGTAATTTTTAATATCACTCTGTCGCGGGTATGCGTCATCCGTGAACATTTTTTGGTTCTAAGTAGTACATGAAATTTGTGCTGATACTCATCATATACATAAAACATACCACTCATTACACCGGACAAAATCATAAACAACACGATAGGCGTAACTTTACCAAAGCATACTAATGATTTAGCTAAACTTTGAGTACACGCACGTATTTAAATATCTTCATTTTGCGTTTATATTGGAAGACCATCTGTATACATATTATTATAACACCGGACCAAAGACGGTGGTTTGCCGCAAAACGGGATTGTACATAATATTATATTACAGTGATCTCAACTAAAATTGTTATACAGCTGTTGCTCGTTAACAACTGAAACTTTCCTAAAAAAAATCAAAACCGTTACGTATCGACGATGACGAATTTTTGTCACGAGAACTTTAGCAGTAATATAAAAAAAGGTAATATTTAATAATATCGGGTTCACTGCTCGGGTAAGTCACAAAGTTTTTAAGCTCACGTGTTATGTAGGTCGTCGCGTAGGAAGAATGCGGTTTCGTTAAATATAAAATAAAATAAAGAAGTATAATAACAATTCATTTGTGTAATAATATAATAGATGCACCTATGCAGCTACCCACAGCTACAGTATATACCTCTTGCATACATTTTCCATGAATCGTTTCGGGAACTATTGTCACGTTATTTTATACCTCTGCGATCTAATATAAAATATATAATAGTGCGTACGAGTATCACAGATACTTTGACTATTATATACTGTATTTATACGCCATGCATAATAACATGATAATGTACATAATAATATTATAAATTTCTAACGTTTTATGAAAACGTTTTTATCTCCCCTGTCCGCCTATATGTACATTCGTACGATTGACTATTTTGCACACATAATATTATTCAGACAGACCGTATAGAATAATAATATAGCTGGTAGTGTTACACTACATATAACATAATATTACAAATACCTACACATAAACACCATAGCTACTTCTACAATCCAGACCCCCCCCTCAAAAACACAACACACACACCGATGACGGTGGCTTCGGCGGCGGCGTCGGTAATAACTTGTACGTAATATTATTATAGTTGCAGCAGCACGCGGGGTTAACCCAGTGAGCGAGAATGTTCCGTTATACATATAAACGGTACCATTCGCGTATATATATATATACTATAATAAAGGTACACCAGCAAACACTGTAAATCTCTAAAAGGATCATTATTCCGGATTGTCACGGTGAACAAATACCTATATAACATAATGTATCTATAATGATCTGTTACAGGTGTATGTTATGTACATTTTTTCATGGTGTATCCCCCAGCAATTCGGCGGACAGATCGTTGTTATTTGTTTAGTATACCTATACCCATATATTAATAAAAAAAAATAAAATATTGTTATTCGTATGTCTTTTACACCACCTCGAATCTGCGGTATAAAATGTGATTAGAAAACAACAACGGAAATAAAAGCGAAAATTAAAACGTAAATCAATCTCAACATCTTCACTCGGCGTCGTCGATCGTGCGCTGCGATTTATGTATGCATGTGTAAATTTAATTACAAACATACACGCACATATTATTGTAATATATTATATACATCATAAACGATAGAGAAACTATAAAAGTACGCGAGTTTTGCATTCAATTATATTATATTGTTTTAATGCGTTTTTGGACTGTGTAAGCGATACATTGTACTTTATTAAATCATTATTATACGACGAACCAATGGAGACCAAAGCTGCAGAAGTGCAGTGTTACGTATTGCGTTCGTCTGCGCCGTCGCCGCGGCAACAAAGGGAAAAAAACGATTCACCCTCCGAGTCCGATCCGCATTATAGGGGGGATGAAAAGACTTGAACGCGCACATTTGGGGTGAAAGCCGCTGCCGCTGCCGTCTCCTCGCCAGACCATCCCGCAGGTCCTACCGTAATATGAGAAAAAAAGCCCTTCCAGACACACACACAAAAACATAAACACTATATATATATATATAGATAAATAGTACACATATCGTCGACGTTTGGCTCCTTCGAATATTTACGGTTAGGTTTTCGTCGGGTGGTTGGACGTTTGCAGTATAAATACCATACGTTGTTTACAATATTGACCCGGTAGAAACCGGAATTGGAAACATTTGAGTCTATTACTCGGAATAAGTGCACAGAAAATGTGCTTAGACTAAACTATATAAAAATAACGACCATATAAAAAAAAAAAAGAACAGATAAGAAATACGTTTTATGATTATTTAACGATCTCGATTAGTATACGAATCATAAACAACACATGATATAACTTATAGGTAGTTTAAGTTAACACATAGAACTGTACAAGAGTTAAACATAGCGTTACCAACGCCGCCAGCATGCAAACAAAATAAACTATACATGCAATTAACACAATACCATGTTAATATAGTAAAAATGTAAACTTATAGTTATAGATAACATCATGGTGCCTACTACCTATAGTCTTTAAAGTTAACAAAACAAAAATCGTTAATACTTGGTACCTGTTTTTAAAAGTATCCGAATTAAAAGAATAATAATCTGGATATTAATTAATTTGTAAATAAAGAATTCGCGACATAAAAATTATAAAATATATTTAGACTGTTACGGTAACTTAGTAGTATCACGTACGATCAATAAATATACATAACACAATATTATCATAGGCCAAAAATAATAATTTAATTTCAACACTTATAATATTACATTTATTAATGAGACTATTTAACATTAAATTTAAAACGTAAAAAAGGAAAAATGTACCTGCATAAATAATGTACATACATTTTCATACAAAAAATAACTGTTGTATTATAACAATATAATTAATTGTTTTTAAAATAATAATTAATTAATTTTGTTAATTAACCAAAAAAATACCTATCTATACAAGGTATTAAAACTATAATACACACAACGACAGTCATGTTAACAATATATCTTTAAGTATATATCTAGATAATTAACTGTTTCTGTTATTTACCTACATCTGGTATACTTAATAATGCGTGTACAGTGTAGAATGTATCTACAATAAATCTTTCTATTTGGATTGACTATCGTTCGCTAAAATAATTGTTTATACAGTCCATTAAATGTATTACTTACTTATGCTCTCCTACTCTCTCTCAATCATTCCCCTTTAAGTCAATCATTGATAAAATAATATATCCTTTGTAAATATTTGTGATAATAAATAAATAAATAAATAAATTCGAATTCAAATTCTATCAACTTTTTTAATTTGGAATTCGTAAACACAAAAACAAGAAACTTGTTACGATAGAATATGGAAGCAATAGTGTTTTTATTAACCTCAGTGTCACGAAAGAGATAACAATTAATTATCTTTGCTATTTAATATCGTATAGTATTGGAACATTGTGTTTTGAATTTATAAAACTATACCAATTAGAGTAAAATACGATCTTTTTTTATAATGACGTTTTATGAAACAAAAAATAAAATCATGAATAGTATAATTTAAAAATAAAAATTCTAGCTCGTTAAAACTTGTGTAAAACACGCAATAAACATGATTAGACAATTATTATGGATTGTGGTATATAACAGCTAACACGATTTTCAATTGGTTCAATGATCCAAGAGTCACGAAAATTAGGTTGATCACGGGCTTGATCACGTATATGCTTTTTTTTTGTATGCATTGTCTTCGTGAAACGTTTGGAACACCCTGTACACGATGCACGAACTATACATTGAAAATATTAGTACTGACACGAATTAACACATAAAAAATGAACCTGGTGTTATTTCTTCACACGCACACGTCTGCTGCTCATATTGAGCACATCGTTTGCACGATCTAACTCTTATGTGTTATTACTATATTATTATATTCATATTTTCTCAAAATGAAAACACGGCGAGAAATCTCATACGGATCTTATTATTACATGTGAACTATTTTTAATGGGATCGATACACGCAATAAGTAAATAGAGTCCCATGTTTGTAATATATAATAATATACCTAAACAAAAATAACCTCCCTCGTCAACATGATACCATATTATGACAATATAGGTATATAACTGTCGTCAAATCTCCACGGAGAAAAATAAACTAGTGTACCTAAACCTACACATTTTTTTTTTAAAAATATTGATTGTCGGCATTCGATATTTTTCATTGTTGGCTATAGGTGTTATAAATTGTGCGGAGTAAAGTTATAATCACTAAGTCTATGCACAAGCACACATCATGCACTCAGTGTACTTATTTAAAAACTAGCTAAGATGTACTAGATACACGTCTAAAAATTAATTTTATATATGAGTATATTTGAAAGTAAAATCAAAGGAAATGTGTCATTATTGAAGAGTTGTACTCAACACTCGGCATAATTAAACATTTAGTACTCTAGCCGCACATGCTGATTAATCATAATATTGTCAAGCATAAATTATTTACATATTACTATAAGTGAAAATAAAAATATATAAACGCATATAATAAACTTATTACAGCACAGTTTTCTTTGATAAAACAGACCATATTTCAGATGTAGTATAGAACATAATACGTCATTTTATGTCTAGATAAAGTAGCTTTGAGATAAAGTATATTATGGCTGTAGGTTATAATATAAACAGATTCAATCAATTACAGTCATAATGTCTTAATAATGATAAGAGTTGCTTCTTCCGAAGTATACGTCATTAATTATTAGGTACACTGTTTCTTATTATTTATATAATATGAACAATTATAAATAAAATATAACTATTTGTTTTCGCGTATGCTAATATAATATACACGTAGAACATAGGAAGACTATAAAACGTGGGATACCATTGTTGTACAGTGTACACCTAATTGTCTGACAAACACACATTATACATATGATACACGTATAGCATAACATATCAACTATTACGCACTGCAATCTGCAAGTGTCTGCACTCTGCAACAATGTTTTGCCATAAAACGTTAAAATAAGTCTCACGACACTGAACAAATATTGACTTTTAAGCTTAACTCTTAAGTGCATATTATAGTCATCGAGTACACAATATTTTTTATCATGTGTTCTAACGTTCTAAGTGTCAACAATTTAAAAATAAAAAGTATACTACCTATGTAGGCATATAATATAAATACCTATTTTTCCCTAAAATGGTTAATTATTATCTCAATAGTTTAAAAAAATTTTTTTTTAATTTTTAAAAATATATATACCAACATAATGTGAATTTAAGAAATATGTAACTAAACTAATCTACCTAGAGGAAAGACCCTTTCAGGGATTTTTTTTGCGGGGGGAGGAGGGGATGGAACAGTGTAGACATGAGCTAACAAAACAGACAACGAGTAATCTAACAGGTTATCTAATCTATGGTTTGATAAGTATAGTACTGCAGACGATCCGTGATTGTCACACGGCTATAACTTCGAAACTAATGATCTGAGCTAATTTTTGTTTGCACCATCGCAAATGTAAATACAAACTGACGAATCTATAAATTTATTGATTTGAACAATCATACAAATATTATAAAATAAAAATAAAAATAACCATACTATTACTGTTTTAAATTAAACTTTGATTGATAATATTATGACAAAACAGAAGTCAAATATGAGTAGGTCCCAGTATATTTGCATTGGAATTTATATTAATTTACGTAATTACATATAAGTTATAAGTTATATTCTCATACTAACATTGTACAATTTTTATCAAACGATATTTTTCGATTTAATTATTAGAAAATTCTATTATATTATACGTTCCAATTCATATATGTAATAAATATTATATATTGCTTTGTGTTTAATAATAGTTATGATAATACACGCTACACATACTCATTATTCTAAATTAATACACAATGTATGTAACTTATAAGTTATAAGTATTAAGTATATAGGAATATATATGTACCTATACAATATATATTTTTAGTTTAGTAAATAGTAAAGGTTTATTGTCACTTTGTAAACCTACACATATTATGTATAACGCTATGAAAATAACAATCATTTGAATATGTTATTTTAAATTTGATTAAATAATTTGATACTTTTATCGATACCCCATCCATAATTTTGATTCCTATTTTAATAGTATAATTGAATTACCTACCAACATATTGGAATTAAAAAAAAATCAAATATCTAATTTGTGGGTAATAATCACAACTGTATAAGAACTGACTTATTATTCTAGTACAAACCAACGACGTCATAATGCTGTGAAATACGAAGGGCGCATGTAACCATCACTGGATACAATAATACAAGACGTACACGACTACAAAATAAATACGATTCCACGACAATATTATTAGAAAACTTTGGTCATTATTCATTCTAAACAAAATAATGTACATACGAATTTATAATATTTATTGTTATCAACACCGTTTATCGATAGGCTAGCGACGGTCACACATCGGTTTGAACGACGACTCTGTAGAAAACGATATCGTACAAACACATCTTTATTGTTAAAAAACCAAAATTTAAAATAAATTCTCACCATGCACGGCGGATGCAGACCCACAACAATGCGACGATGCCTCCCTCATGCCTACACGTTACGTTGTATCTCTTAATAAAAATCGGCTTACCTCTCCCACCGAGGGCGGCGTATTCTAATTTCACGTTACGATAATGTGTGTGCACCGTCTCGTTGGCAATAATAATAATAATATAACAACAACAATAAACCGTAAACAGTATAACACGCCGTGTAACACACCTTTCATACAATATATTATTATTATTTATTATAGTTATTAGTTTATTACACACGTACAATCGCCAGGCGGTATACTCATAGACGTATAGCATGATAATAGGAAAAAGGTATCAATACGGTTGCACCAACCAATATATTGAATATAATATAATATACAATAATATCATTATAAACTGGCGCGAGGCCAAGTAATCCACCACTAAGGGCTGGGAGTTTTGTGTCGGAAAAAAAGTCTAATCGAATCATCGGATTAGTGGCGTTATGATTTTTTTTCATTATCGGTATTATATTAATTATCACGCGTACGGTTTTTTTTACTTAGGTTTCCCGTATGTAGAAACGGCAGCAGCACCAGAATGCGGTCAAACGGGTTTCGCGCGCCACCGCCGCCCAAACCGATGGACGGGCGGCGGTGGCGGAAACAACGTGCGGGTGGTACGCCAAACCGTCCGTCCCGTGAGAAATAATAAAACGACGTTTTACCCAAACCCATTCGGTACCACACTACCACACAGCCCCCTCCCCACCCATCGATTTCCGAGTATTGACGTCGCCTAGGTGGAAATCGGTCGTTTCAATTATTTTCAAAAAAAATCAAATCGACAAGTATTATAACGCGTAAGTAGGTATACTCACTCGTGTATAACTTTTGCCGAACGGCGAATCGATTTGCTGAGGAGAGATATCGGAAGGCCGACGATAAACAAACCCGTCGACTAATTGAAAAATATACTACGCGTACATACTATTATTACGATTTGTCGTTTAAACACGCGAAATCGCTAAAACAATAACAAAAAACACATAGAGACGAGAACCGCCAAACACAAACAACCGACCACAACGAGTGGAACCGCGTACTGACGGAAACTGGCGAACAGGCGAAACGTGAACGGGTCTTGCCGCAACGCGCCAGCTGTTATTGCATTGATGGTTTCGTCGCCATCTAGCGGTCTGCGTGACGTCGAATTCAGGTATAAACCGGTTTGCTCGAGGTATTAATAAAATTTAAAAACATAAGTATCTACTATATAATAATAATAATAATAATAATAATAATAATAATTATTCCATCGCTCGGTTCGCGATGAAATTTCACGTTCACACGTGTCAAATACTTGAACGTAATTTTACCAAAATAATACCGTACGTCAAGACGCGTAATAAATATATTATAAATTCTAACCGTCGTAATGTCGTACGCAAAACTGCCGCCCATTCCCACGAACAATAATTTTAATATATATTTTAATGAGGTTACTTCTGGTGTATCTACTCGGCACGTAATGTTCTCGTATAACGGGCGACGCGTTTCTTCGGTCCGGAACAGCAGCTGCAGTGATTATGTGACGACTGCCTCAGTGACTCGCAAATATTTTGCATCCATTTAATATCTTTACTCTTCGAATTTCGTTTAACCGAATGTCGTCGCACTGTACACGCACAATATTGAGTAAGCACTCGCGAAAACCGTTCGATTGACAATTTGACGACGACTAGTAAAAATATTTTGATCGAGATGACGAAACTCAGACGGACGTGGAGAAAACTGCAGTCGTCGCCAATCGTTTTCCCTAGACAGAAAAATAATAAATATGTTTCTTAAATATAACCGCTTACCGTTACCGCACGGCCGATACAGTCGACAGCGGTCATTATGATTCGCGACGGACGCGTTACGTGTCCTTCACGAAAATTGGCGCCTGTTTACTACCTTCAAAATGTATTATATGATTTGATGGTACGATTTTTTCGTCCCTTGATATTCATAAATAATATAATATGTATATTAAATAATATGTGAAATGTACACTGTACATATTAAACAGTAAACGTACTATATTGCAGATTTCATCATATTCTAAAAAAATTGTTCTACCGCAAATTCATTGGTTCGTTTTATCCGGGTTTTAACCCTTTCAATACTTCCTATACGGTGCATACTACAATATCTGTATAAATATTAATATGATTATCGGTTTAACATTGTAATGTACAGCGTTATTTAATATTATTTTGTAATGTATAGTGTTTCACTAGTGTTTGCCTGAAATTGACACAACTTCTATAATGATATAATATTATTGTTAATCTTTTGTAATAAATAATTTTCGCATTTAAATTTTTTAACTGTATTCTACATTATGGTACAAGTTTAATAAAAGTACCATAAAAATTATTTTGGGTTATGATTGGTAATGTTTAAGTCTGAAGGTTTTGAATTCCACAACCATAATAATATATTTTATTCGTACTGCCAAGTGTATATTATTATTGTATATAAATATTATTGTATTTTAACTCCTACTCAATCCTATGTCTAATGTTTAAGTTATATAATTATATACTTAGAATTATAGTAAAAATTGTTTATACGGCTTCTTGAAAAATATACTCTTAAATACACATTATTACAATATTTAATTTTAATAAGTACAAATCAATAATAATATTTAGTATTAAAGTATTAGGCGTAGTTTGTTAGGGTATTTTCTTTACCATTTGAGAGAATTTTTACACACCGTTTGGGCAAACATTTAAGGAGAGTTTTGTAATCGTTATTCGTTAATCGTTTGCGGGATACAACGTTTTCATTCTCATTTGAATATACTAAAGACTGTCATTAGTCAGTATTGAAATATTTTATAAAAAGTTTGTTTAATCCACTATACTTAAAAACTGTTAAAAACGATACCATTAAAATCAAATATTAAATAAATTAAAATACAATTCAATACAGTACTTACCTATAACACGAGAACCACAATTAAATTTATTACACAGCTACTGTAGGCATATATTTAATCATTGCTGTAGTTAGGTATTAAGTAACTATATATTTAATTAATAGCAGTTCGTGATAAATTCTAAACCTTTGTATAAAACCTTAAGCTATATTATAGGCTAAAAAACTTGTTTTTAAAGTCTTAAATAAATAAAAAATAAATAATAAATAAACTATTAATAAATTATTATAAAAGCGTATTCCCTGATAGTAATATAATTTTATTGTTATTAATATTTTAGAGGGCCACATTAGAAATCCATGAATTTTTCGGTGGTTAGTAAAATGCATTGTTTATATTTAACCAAATAAAGTTAAGACAAAGTAAAAAAATCAAATTACAATTAATGAAAACCTTATTTAATTTACCATAAAATTAACAATTAAAAAAATTAATTTCTTGTCGCGTCCAGATAAAATTTGTCCACGGGCTGCCATCCGGTGACCCTTATTAGTACATTTACTAGGTCCGTCAGCCTGACACCCCCAATTTAAAATTTCGAAGTCAGTAACCAATTTATAATAATTTGTAACCTAGTAAAAGTTACTGTATCATTGTTACCTATTTATATATATTTTGAAAATTAATAATATATTTCACTTTATAAAACTGAGTTTTAAAGAGCCCGAGATAAAACGATTAGAGATAGTGATAAATTAATTTTTTTTTGTTTTAATATATTGCAGTAAAATAATAGATGAGCGATAAGATACCTATCATATGGTTCTAATAATTTACCTCATACGTCAACAAGGAATAAAATAAAATACAGTATACACATTGTATATCAATATAAATAAACATGTTTAAAAAGTGGTGTACTAATTATTAAGCTTACTTGATTATTCATCTATGTAGTCACCCGTATAAGTAGTATGTTTAATGTATTTTTAGTATTCCAGCACTCTATTTAGGCGTATGTCGTATACTAGAAGGCTGTGCCTAGGTACTATTATACTATTAGTTATTATTATACTGTTTCTTTTTTGTTTGCTATCAATGGTTTTATATTATAGCATGACTAATTTATATAGGTAATATTGTTTTTATTGTACTATAAGTGATCGAAAAAATAGTGACTATTAAAATATCGTCAAAACAAATACCTACCGTAAAACATTCACCGTCCACTGGATCTATAATCGATGCAAATTAGGTAATGCAATGATTTTTTTTTAACGATTTAATGTCATATCATATTTTTTTTCCTTTGGTAACATGATCGGATTTTTTCCTTTTACAATTTAAATTAGTTACGCCTTATTGGTGCATTATTTTTCATATTTATTTGTAAAATTGTTAATTATATATTATATACTATATTTAATATTATAGGTAGTAGGTATTTAATATAAAACCGATAATAAAATATGTTGAATACTAAAATATAAATAACATTAAGCGTACGATTAAAAATATTACTTTACATAAAGTAATATAAGAAAAATATATATTAACAAACAGTATTTTAATTTTATTTTTAAAAACTTATTATTTTCAAAGTAAAGTATTTTTAAGTAATTATTTAGTGCCTTTTTGGAAAATTAAATATATTGAGTAAAACCATAAATATTTCATACTTTTAATTATTATACATAGAGACAGATCATTTAAATCTATTACAAATAAATTTAATTTAATGGTTTTATAGTTTATTATTTTGTTAATTGATTACACATTTGCACTAATTATGATGCACTTTTAATAATTTCAATATATTTTATATTATGTGATATTTGTAATATTTATGATGTTCTATAAAAAGTACTAATTTAGTTTTAATAAAACAAAAGATAGTAATTAGTTTTTATGAAGTGTTAAATAATAATATCTAATATTGATAAGTAATTAATAATGATGTTTTTCTTTTTTTGTGATAACTGCTAAGCATATTATAGCCAAAAATTAATTCATCAACGAAATTCCTTTTAAATTCGTATATATTGTATTTGTATAATATGTAAATATATACGTTCTACATTTAATGGAATTGCTTATACGAGTATAGTTTGAATACTGATCAAATACGTGCCCAATGTTGTAAAACGTTTAATAAGAACTGGGTAAATGACAGTACAAGTTTGATACTTAAATTTAACCATAAGGGCAACCGAAAGTAATGAATTTCATTACCAGTAATGCGGGTTTAGGGGTCAGTGTGTTGAATGAAAGTTAAACTGGTAGAAGTGAATTGTTATCCGTATCGTATGTACCTATATATATATGTATGTGTGTGTGCTTAGTGTGTACATACGTAGTACACTTATATACGAGTACCTACTATATTATAGTAATACACACTAAATTTTACACTGCAACGCGTGCAGCCATCTATCATTCGGTGAAAGGGATAAATAAATTGTTTTGAGATCGCATTTCTAAAAAAATTTTCTAAATAGTAGTAAGACATCGTATATATATATATTTGTATGTATATACTCATTGTTTTCGAATAGTAAATGACTATATCGTATTTGTATACATGATTAATTTAACGATCCAAACTTCCAGGTTTTACCATATCAACATCTGTTGTAGATGTGTATATATAGCGTAAAGCTATGCATATAATTCATTTATACTTCATTTATAAATATATAATTACATAACAAAATTACCTTTAACTATAGGGTTTAAATATTTTGAATTCCTTTAAATCATTATAATCATAAATAACAACCTAATTCTCCTAAATCGATCCAACAATATAAACGATGAGAATATCATACATTGATATACGACCAATAATCATTAATAAAATGTGGGTTACCTACGTAAGAGTTTATACATTATGTATAATTCATATTTTTCAGTGTATTTAGTTTCACAATAATTTCAATAATTTATAATCAAATAATAGATTATAATAAGAACATAATTTTCGCCAAAAAATATATTTTATGTTTTCATTAATATGTCAACATAATAATATTACATTCATAACTATTGTATCATGTACCTATATTATTATCCGATACGGCGGCACTTTTCTTCTGCGTTGGCGCGATATTTAATTTAAGCTCGTGAAAAACAAAATACTTTATAACATACGTGACGTACGCGTATACACAAATTACAAAGAGAGCATAATATTACTCACGAGTGAAATATCTACAATGGGTTTGTTAAAATTTGTATTTTGTTTTAGTGTTTCAGTTTTCGAATCACGTGTCATCTTTATGACTTAATGTGTACCCAGTAAATTCGTTTTACAATGCGAGAGATAATAAATTGTTTCCGATAGAAATAACGTAGTCAAAAGAAGTATTAATTAGGTGTATCATTAGTCATTTTCACAGTATATACATTATTGCGTTAAAACGCGTGCACTGTGTGCAATACATCTAAATATTAATAGTATTATATATATTATTATTTATTAGAAAATTTTCAAATTTTAACTCATTAAGAATTAGCTGAATCTTAAAAAAATTCGTAAATCTATTTTTTATTCCATCGTCGAAAAATTAATTTTATTAGGTATGAATGATTATTATTGTACCTAAATATATAATTACCTAACAAAATTACTTATACCTATAAGGTTGAAATATTTTGAATTCTTTTAAATCATTATAATTATAAATAACAACCTAATTATCATAAATCAATCTAACACTATAAACTATGAGAATATAATAAATTGATGTACGATCAATAATCATTTATAAAATATAGATTACCTGTGCAAGAGTTTATATACAGTGTGTATAATTCATATTTTTTAAATGTATTTAGTTTCACAATAATTTCAAAAATGTATAATAAAATAATTCAAATATAAGAAATTAATGTTTACCAAAAATAATATTATATGTTTTCATTAATATGTCAACATAATAATATTATACCCTTAATAGTAATTCTAATATATTTTTTAAAATGCAAAAATGTTCAAATCTTGGTAGTTTTGCCAAAATGTCATTACATCTTATACTTTATATCAAATATTGTGACTTAGTAATATTACTAATAATGCACACGGTTTATTGTTATATTTATAATTGATAATTATTATTTATCATTATAATTATTATTATTATATTTCAGACCTTCAAAAGTAACATAACAATTTAATATGAGACAAATAAGTATGCTATTTAATATTAATTGATACAACGACCACTTACCTACTACCTACACCAGTCATTATTTTAAATTGTAGCTCATCAAAATGGAATGTAGAAACATTGATTATACATTTTTTTCTGTTTATTTGCTTGCAATCTAATATAATAATATAATTATTTAGGTATTGCAATTGAAAACATTGATTAGTAATTAATGTAAAATCCAAGATCACTTAACTTCCACGATGAAGTTTTTATTTAATTTCTCATTATTTTCATATTAACTTATCAAAACTGCAAAAACATCTATCAGAAATAAAATCCTCATCGACTGCAGTAAATTACAAGTTTCTGACTAATAATTGTATTTCAATAACATAAAAAAATTGACCAGAGACGTTTCCTTTGATAATATTTATAAAACAGATTATTTAACTGTAACTAGAAATAAAATGTATCATTCATTCGTTCAAAAACGCATTTTTTAAAAACAAAAAGCTTTGTATAATAATTTACAACATGAAAATAAAAAAAAATGTCAATATATTGCAATAAATTTAAATATTGTTATTAAAACTAAAACTGTGATAAGGAATTTTTACACTAAAATATAATATATAAATATATAATTTGTTTTCGATGACAGAATAATAACTGTGCTTGCATTATGTGATTGTATTATCATATCTGAACTGGGACGTCTAGTTATATTTATTTAAAACTGTTTTTTTCATTGCAATATGTGCATGGTGTTTAATTTATTTAAATTGATTATTTCGACAATATTTTTAACAACTCCAATTTTTTTATTTTATTTTATTCTTTTAATTCAAAAAAATTAAAGTATGTAAAATACTAAATTCAAATATACATAAACTTACAGACAAAAACACGAGATATTTAAATATTTACTGCACTATTAGTGCCTATCTATAAAGTTTTCACGTATTTATAATGTATTTATTTGTTGGTTTTCTATACATTTTGACAAGCTGAACCATTATAGCAACTTGGCACGAATGTATGTTTTGATGTATATTATAGGTACCTATATTACCCTAATAATGTGAAAAGTAATTTTATTATCATGACTGTTGAAGTATTATATAGACATAATATTTATTTAGTTTTCGCTTAATGGCATGATTGTATATTCTACCAGTGTATATAATATAATAAGAGAGTATATTTTATTTATTTCCAAAATATAATATTATATGTTTATTGTATACTGATAAAACAAACAAACAAACAAACAGTCGGACAGAAAGTGTATAATTTTGTATTCTTGAAAGTGAGAAGTTTGCAACGCTGTAAAATACATTTAGTTTTGCGGTAATATTTGTTTATATGTCCAAAAATAAAAAATAGCTGAACGTAAAATAAGTTTACGATGTTAAATTTGTGTTAGAGTGAAAGTTGTGAGGAATCTAAAGAACGTATTAATCTGTCGTGCGTCAAATTATGCTTCTTGCAAGTAAATCCAATTAGTTATTTGCTTTATAGTCATAGTTAAAAAAGTATTTTCAACAAACAGAAATAATGTTAAATGGTTGCTAGTAATTTGTTAAATCTTTGTAAGAGGCTATTCGTAATACGATAACTTTTTGTAACTTGTAAGAAACATTATACTTCTACAGTTCTACTACGTGCCATTTGTATTGTTGGTAGAATGTAGATTGTGAGTTCTGAACAAAGCTTACAAAAAAAAAAAAATACCTACTCTACATTATAATTTATATTAGTAATTACAACTTTACTAATTAAAAATCTACTATTGAGATTAACCTCAAACTATTAATGGTTGCGTTAAAATGTGTTATTGACTTATTGTAATACTATAGTCTATAATTTATTTCATTTAAAAATAATAAATTACTTACACAGATCTAAGGTTAGGTCACATGCTTTTATCGAAAAAATAGTGCCTAAGATAACATTTTAAAAGTGTTTATAAAATCAAATCAATCAAAAACAAGAACATTAATTTACATAATTTGTTTTATAGTACCTATACGGCTATATTTATCTTTTACTGTTGTTCTGCGCAATAAATAATAAAATAACTGTAAAACAGAAATTTATATTTTAGTTAAATTTAATAAAATAATTTGAAATTTAGTTTAATTTCTTTTTACTTGGGTACAAATTATATTTCTATACGATACTATAATTGTAGTTAAGTCTAAAAAAGAAAAAATTCATAGTGTTACGACATGTAGTATAAGTACTATAAATTTGTACAATGTGTAATATGCAATATCATTTATATATATTTAAGAAAAATATATTTATAAAATATACAATTTATTACATTATATATTGTCTGTATAAGCCGACATCGTCCGAGGAAAAAAAATATAAACCAACGAATGATATTTAGGATATAATCAAACTTTCTTGCCATTAAAATTAGATAATAATAACTTTCTGTTCCTTTAGAAATAAAGGAAAACATTTGATTTTTATATTTTAAAAGCGAAGTTCTTGTGTATCACTCCTGCCTGTGCAAATCCCACCAAATCCACTCAACCGTTTTGAAGATTAATTTTTTAAAGATTAACTTTATAACACGGACAGACACTTAAATTGTATTTATTTGTACCCATATAAGAATATATAGATTTAAAATAATTGTATTTTTAGAATAATCGTGGATATTAATGATTTAAAATTAATGGATAATTATGATAAATATGCATGCATAATATATAGGTACCCACGGTTATTACGATTCTGGTTTTCTATCTTACAAAATAATTTATAGTTTTCACACGATCGCGGACAAACCTATAGTTATCATGTCATACTCTCAGAACAAATGCAGGTCCGATGCGTATAATTATTAAAGTTTGAAAAAAAAAATCGAATGTTATTTATATTATATTATGTAGGTATCTATTATAATATACGAGATCAACGGTTGGTGTATCGTGCACACTTTTAAGTTGCATGTCTGCAATATCACATATATTATTATACGACAATTATTTTTCCTGCCGGTTAAAAACCGATTTTCTATATTATGCTACGCCATTGTCGATATAATATATGCCTGCACTGTATAATAACGTGTATAATATTGTAATAATCAGAGAGCGCAAGCAGTCTATATATTTACGACGAACACTGATGTACCCGATGTCATATCATTATGATATTCTGTGTATATTATGTATAGAAAATATAACACACCCTGTTATAAACTCGTAACAATAACACACTGGCATATGCCACTGTTTTATATTTAAAAAACTCGAGCACTCGAACTGCTCACAGATAGCTGCACTCGTGCAACGAAAGGATAACGAGTCCTTGACAGTGTGTGTGGGTGTGTGGGCAACGTAAATACACATCCTCCCGTCGTGTGTACGAAATCTGTTTCTGTCTTGTACAGTCAGCGGGGGAGCGAAGGCCAGTTTGGTTTATAATATTATTATTATTATTATATATTTAGGGAGCACAGTGTGACGTGCGTGAACGATGATATATATATATATATATATATATATATATACGCGTCATATTATAAAATATAATTATAATAATAAACACGACAATATTTTGTGGGCCCAAAAAAAAAAAAAAATGTGATCTGTTTAAAATCAATGGGTGTTTTTCTCTCGTCTAAAGTCTACACTTGCCGTTACCGCGTATATTATATAGATATGATACGAACCAGATACACCACCGCAAAACTCTGCCGCGTCTACATATAATATACGCGTGGCTTCTGAAGAGTTTAAACAGCAGTCAGGTTTCCTTCCGATACTCGAAGATAAATATTATAACCCTTATTTACGTACGACTATAACAATTATACGTACGTTTAATATAATATTATGTTATTGGAAATCATACGACGATCGTATGGCGGTTTTAGGTTTACTTGTATATAATAACTACATTCGTTATATATTATTATGCTATATTATAATATTAAAACTAAAAATAAATAAAACACTTAAATACTATAATAATATTCACATTATTATAACAATGACACACACGGGGGGAGGGGGGGAGCAATAGCACCAATGCAATTTACATTGATTATAAATACTATAAAATACTTGTATAATGTATTTCTAATCAATGGTAGTATGCAGTAGTAGGCACTTTCATGTCTTGGGGGAGGGCTGGGCCCCTAGTCCCCCCGGATTCATCCCTGAGTTGTGTAAGTAATATTTTTTTTACAGAATTATTAAATTTTAGGACAATAAATAGTATTCTTTATTTTTTTAATTTATAATAAACGTTTAAACGGTTGGCGTACCTCATATTTTAACAATAAATTACAAAAACTAGAAAAAATATATTTTCTTCTTTGGTTTCTGCCTTACGTGCACTTTATGCCTTTTTATTAAAAAAAATATATATATTTATATATAACATAGAAAGTATTTTCTGCATTTGTTTTATATAATAATATGCCAGTTGTTTCGAGAAACCCTAAGTGACATAGTTGTCATATAGATTCACCAATTCCATTTAATTTTAAAAAATAGATAAAGAGTAAATATGTTTTTGATTTACATTTTGAGTCTATATAGGAGTGTTTATAATGCATATTGATTGGTTCACTTTGTTTGATAGTAAACTGTAAATTAATTAAATCGTCTCGTAACTATTATTTCGTACATAAATTATAATAATTTTAATTGTATTAGAACTTTTACGTATAGTCTCCAATATTTTTGTCACACAAAATAACAACGAATTTATTTATGGAATCGTTTATTGTTTGCGGGTCATGACAGTTGGAACACATCAGATTTGACGAGGGGGCTATACACCATTAATATTATCGATTATAATATTTCATTTAAGACTTTTAAGGTTATAAATTATATACACTACATATATGACCCCACCTATACACAGAAGCCATATGCAGAGAGCAGGAAGTTTACCTTGCCTACTTGATATTTATACAAGAATTGCTACTTCTGTTGAACAAGACTGAAGAGTGAACATCCTTATATAGAACAATATAAATACGACTTCTGTTTAAAACCTTACATCTCCCTGATGACACATCAAGATAAACGACAAAAGCAAAGAACACTATCATCACTTATGTATATATTAAAATGAATTTGAATAAAATATAAAAATAGAAGACGTACATTATTTATTATCATACTCACGCCATATATTATGTATACAATATATAATATCGTTCAAATAAATTAAAAAAAATCGTTGCACTCCTTTTTTTGTCACCGAAATATTTTAACACCACAAGCGCGTGTAATGTCAACGAACCGCAATCGTATAAAGTATATAAACATGCAAATCGTAAATGGGTTGATGGAAATTTACGAAAAATTTATATCCGAGCATGTGGTATAATAAAACTGTATAATACTCTTATCCCCGACCAGATAAATTCAGTGGGTTGGTATATATGGAGGACGAAAGGTCCACTAGAATAGTTCCCCAATGATTTTTATGTCGTACTACCACGCCTTTTACGATTTGTGACCAGACATTACGACTTTTCTTTTAAAGTTTTTTTTTTTTTTTTTTGAGGGTGAAAACCTTTTATATAAGAAATTTTCCTCACACTACAGTTGTTGGCCTACAGTATGAGAAGAAAATAAGTTCTGACACGTTTTAGTTCACACAATTTTTTTTTCTATTTACAATAGCGTTAAAATACACCGTGGTATTAAAGTTTTGAAACGAGAAAGAAGAAACTAGAAAAATTACGTTCCTGAGCATATATACGAGTTTTATACGGCGAATCAAGAACAACGACTGAACACACAAAAATAGAACTGTATAAACCAGACATCAGACTCCTGACTAAAAGTTCAAAGCTCAACAATTGGCCTGATTTTATCACAGCGTATAGTGTGTACATTGACTATAAGAATATATGCTATTGGTTGATTATTAAAAAAACAATTTAGCTCCAGAAAATAAATATATATAAGTGGGTATAAAGCCAATATAGGTATAATATTTATAAAGGTACTTGCCCTACAATAGAATAAAATATAGACTATAATATAACAATATCATATATTTATGTATCGTTTAATAAAGTACACGAATTGAGAGTTAAATAAACAAACAAACAGTGGAAATAATTAGTATTCAAGAATATAATATGCGGGCATAATGCGCTATTGCAATCGGTTTTTATAATTAATTTTTAAAATTACTTATAAGTATTGTAACACATTATCGTTTACATCAGTAGTGCGTAACCTGCAAGTGGGTCGGTAAAAATTTTAAATTTAATCAAAAGATGATCTTGTAAAATGGTCTTGTACCGATGGGGTCTGCGACTAATATGGTGAATAATTTGTCATATGATAATTTTAAAATGATTACAGTTTTTTAATCACCTTGATATTATTAAAATAATATTTAATTGTATTAAATATTTTTTTTATTGTTATTTTATTTTATTTACAATCTATATTAATAATTAAGTAATACAATATATGAAAATTTGATCATAAAAAATATTCATTATTACTCTTCAAGTATAATATATAAATAATAATAACATTACAGTAAGCTATCTATATATTTCTATATACTCGAGTCCAAGAATTGTTTTTTTGAAAATGAATAATAAAAATTTATATATTAAGTTAAAAGGTCTTTGCTGTACTATATGGTTTTCAACCAACGGGTAGTATTGGCTAGTTCGAGAGAGAATACATATGATATGAGAAGATTTGAACGATGATGTAATTTTTTATGGAATTTTTTGTAGAGTTTAGAATGTTTAGATGTTTGATCAGGGATGGTCATTACGTGGAGGTCATTATAAAGGGCTCAATTATTAATATTCTATGGTATATAATGGAGCATTGAATATTGATCTGAAGGATAATGACTGGAAATACTGTATAATTTTTTATTTAATCATTTGCATTTTCTTATTTTATTTTTATTTTAATAACAACGTATCAGGTACCTAGGTATTAGTGATATTAATGTTTGTAATTATATTTTGTATTAAATTAAAAATATTTCAAATCGCAAACAGTTAATGATTTTATATATTTTGTTATACACAGGGTGATTCACCAAGCATACTAACCCCACTATTTCCTTTAATAATGAATTTATTAAAATTATGATTTTTAGAATTTTGAATATACTTTAAGGCCATAATTTCAAATTTTTGAGATTTTTTTTATACTTAAGGAGTGTCCTGTTAAGATACAAGCTTATGTTTTTCAAAAAAGAAACTCTTTTTTACTATAAATTATTCAGCGGATAATTTTTAAAAAATTTTGATGATCCTAATAAAAATTCAAACGAATTGTTTTTCAGTTACTCAAATGTTTAAACTAAGGATAATAGTTTATAAAAATGGTTTTACATAAATATAAAATAACTATACCTAATATCGGATTTAGTTTTTATTATAGGTACTTGTACCGTTTATATATAAAGTATAAATATTGATAAATTAATAACTAAAATTTTTAAATTGCCATAACTCGCATAATATCTTCCAAATCCATTTTCCTGAATCTATTATCCATAGTACGCAAAGTTAGCTAACTTAAAAACTATTAGTTCGAATTTTGATTTAAATACATCAATCATCCTCTAAATAATCAACAGTAGAAAAGAGAAGTAGTAATTTTTAAAACAGAGGTTTGTATTTCCACATAACACTCCTTAATTATTACAAAAAATGTCGAGAATTTAATAATATGGTCTTTAAGTATATTTAAAAATTCCAAAAATCAAATTTTGAATAGTTGTTAAACTGCATTATTAAAAAAAAAGAAAAATGAAGTGATCATGCTTGATGTATCACTCTGTATAACATTTTGATTAAAAAAAGTTTGAGTATCACTGGTTTATATTATCATGATCGTACTTTAGAGTTTATTGTAGGTATAGACTTTTATAAAACTATTTTATACACTTTTCAATACAATGAGTTCCGCTAATAGTATACTACCTTATGTGTCGTTTTCGTCTTCTAAACGCACAACATAGACAGTTTGAGGTCGGCAGAACCAGGATAGTTATAGTTGTTATTAGCTTTAATAGTATAATGTCAATTTACCACATATTAATAAATTATTTAATTTAAAGGCAAGAATATTATTTGTATTTGTATACATTGGTTTTTTAAAAATTACTTAATTTTAAGCGAGTTATAAGCATTTACATATATATATATTCAATATTGTAATGTTTTACATACTCATTACTCGCGCATACAAATTGAAATATTGTAAAATACCAACATTGAAACACAGAAATGTTCTTACCTTGTAGCTTTAAATAGGTCAATTTACTTCAATGTTAAAGCTAAGAAGATTAAATTTGTTCTGATGAATGCAACTTAGTTATGTCGTATATTATGTTTGCTAAACGCTGACAATACAATTTGGTGGATATGACGTCCTCTTAATTCGATACAGGTAATATATGTTTTTTTTAAATCATCCTTTACTATTATACTAATAAATTTAAAAATAAAATAAATTTACATAATATTATTGAGTAAAAATAAGTAAACTAAATAAACTAGGAGTCAATATAGACAATAGTTGATTTGCATTTGGGCGTCAAATAGGTTTAATTTCCATTTTAACCAAGATACATACATTTTATATAAATAGTAATTTTTACTTCATAATAAAATTATTAAATAGTACCCCACCTGTGCTTTATGGAATGATTTAATACTTTCTGAATCGCACATAAAAGGTATAGTTTTTCTACAACATCAATTTTATTTTCTGTTTGAGTGACTAATATTGATTATTTCCTCACTATCCTCCTTGTCGTCATTTTTATCTTCGCCTTTATTTCCTTCATGACTCAAAAATCAATTATTTCTTTATCAAGCAAGGCTCCGAAAATAGGTGGATATCGATTAATTGAAATATTATTTTCAAAATGTATTATAAGTATATATATATATATATATCATAATTATAATTAGCTCTAATTTGGACAATTTAAATCCATACAAGCGAAAAAAAAGTGTTGTTCGTAAAAATGATTCAATTATTCGGTTATAGCCGAAAAACAAGTCACTGACTTATGATGTGGGTTTTTGTGTGCTCTATCAAAATATAGAGCCAGGTGACATGCTTAAATCAGACCTTACCATGGGGTCTAGTCAAGTCTATTGATTCGTTATAACGACTTAACTGTTGTATAATAATAATAATATATAAGTATAATCAGTGCTCGACTTGGAGGGGACGCAGGGGGACGGAGTCTCCTAACTAATTTTTCAGAAATTTTAACGTACCCCTACTTTTATTTATATGACTTAGTAACGTTTAATAAGTGATGGGGACGCTCTTTTTTTATAGTTAACAGAATCCCCCTACTTTAATTTTGCCAAATCGAGCACTGAGTATAATGTATTTATAATATTGTTCGATTTAGGACTTTATCATTACTTATTTACTAACTATTATTTCTAATTAATCATTTAATTTTAACGTATATTTTTTTTAAATTATTAGTTACTGTCACATCAGATCTCTACCACATAGTACCGTTTGATAAATACACTACCTATAGGTATTTAGTTTTTAAGTATTATATTGTTTTCCAATTTGTTTTTAAATATTACACCTAATAAACACTAAGTTTCCAAGGAAAAATAATACTTACTTTTATTATTACAGTTTTACAAGATGATAAGTTATTATCTAAAAAAAATTAATAATTAACAATATAACGTAATTTTAGAGTGTGTTGAGTAATGAGTGATGACTATCATGCACGACCGACAAAATTATATCAGTACTTGAAAATTCTATAGAATACTTTTCCACGGGACCCGTGAAAACTAATCGACATTTTTATGAGTCGTACGATACAATACTATAGTTATTATTCGCGCCCGAAAACCTTTTATTCATAATACAAATAACAATGACGCGTTGATTAGATTCGATTAAAACACGTTCATATTGATATAAATGGTATATAAGTATATAATAATAAATATATGTAGGTATTTTCTGTGGAGTACAACAATAATTGTGTAACAATCGTAATTGTCGATGAATAAATATAATTTTTGCTGTTCACCTAAATTAATATTTCGGTTTGAACTGAACACATAATGATGATGTTAGAAGAAATTATCCAAAAATACATTTCTGAAAAAATTTTACATTTTCCTAAAACATTCAATTGAAGTGCAATATTATATTGTAGCATGTATTGCATGCAATTTGATTAGATACAAATTCTGAAAATTATGTATCACTAAATAACATTGTTTTAGGTTTCGATTTGAAATTATTAAATTTTGGATATTTTTAAAAAAATTTTCTTGATATTTTTTCAAAAATTATACACCTTTAAACATATCGTATATTATATCCTATTCGTGGACTTATATTATGGAGAATATACTGAACTACGGAAGTCAAATTCGATATAATTATGAAATAGGTCGTGCCGTGTATATCGGTAGTAGCGTTTGGCAGTATTTTCGCAGGACAATAAATAAATATAGGTTTACGATTTACCACAAGGATATCTATGTACAATATATGTTGTGGAATATAATTTATTAATATTATATAAGTCAGTATTGGTATTGACAAAACTATTAATAACGAAACGGATGTTCTAAGCGGATTCGTAAAAATATTATATCGTATGATATACTGTGCCTTCAGAAAAACACGAAACCATAATAATATAAAATAATATTTTATATAAAATTATGATTTTATTATGATAATATTATTATTGTACGTCATTCAGTTGGTGAGGGGAAAACTGTGTTTCCGGGCTCAAGGTCATCAGGGCACACGCAGAAGAATGCGGGTCGGACGACTGCATGTTATAACACGTGGTCGGCCATGAAAGCTGAATGTGAAAAAGAACCAAAAAGAATAACAACCGCGCCGAATAAAAAGTGGACGGTATCCAAAACAGCCGTGTGATCGTTTCTGAAACAATGCATAAAACTATATCATGACACGTAAAACAAGACGTCGTAAAAAAACCAAAAAAAAATGTCCAACGAAAATATAACGGGCGATCAAGGCGCGTGGTGTTGCATTTTTATTTTTTATTCTATCACACGCCGTACAATATAATACTATTGTATATATAATATAATGTATATAAACGTTTTGTTACTACAGTGTCATTATGTACCATAAACAAAGCCACCTCTCCGTGTGTTTAGACTTTTATATTATACGCGTAGGTATCGTGGTAACTGGTATTATTATTATTATTATTATTATTGCATTTTCTCGTTTTTCCTACAAGACCGCATCATCATGCACGCCGCGTTGTTACTGTTTTTTCGTCCACTATTTTTGTCTTTACGCTCCCTCACCACCATCACTTGTGTAGGTATTGTTATTATACCCGTAGATCGATTGATAATAATAATTTAAGCACACAATTTGGTTTCTTTGTTCAGTAAAAACTTTTTTTTTTATATATTTTGTAGTAAACAGGAGCTGATGATTATTCTTTTAATAAAACTGGTATACGCACTAATTTATCGAAACAACTTAATGATTTTTCAGATAATTTGACGTCAATATTATGTTACTATAAAACATTATTTTTGAAAAACAAAATATTTTTATCTATATCGTTATAATTGTATACATTTTTTGAGTCTGTATACATTTTTAATGTCATACTCACAAATAAAAGATTTTTCCACTCATATTAAATTTTGAGTGAGTAGTTAAAGTTGGTTATAGCTTATAAGTTATAACTTTTAAAGTTTTAGATGAGCGGAGTTTGATGGAACAGAGGTACTACAGAAATATTAGTCTACTGACTAATTTTACTAATCTAAACTTTAAATACCTACTTATAAAGTTATAACTATCAAAAACTACTCCTTTAAAATTTGGTTTTTATATATTATTTTAAAATTCTCAGTAAAACATTCTGTTTAGGGATATGAAATTAAAAATGTATTTTGTCATTTATACCGAAAATGTTAAAAAATAGTTAAATTTTTTCCAATAAAAAAATAGTGTCTGCATGTAAATGATTCGCTCTAGATAGCTATAATACTTGACGTAAAGAAAATATGTATTTTTTATTAAAAGTTACAACGGAAGAATGCACAACAGGTGTAATATTAATCTGTACCTAATTGTGTTTTAATAAAGCCAAATAATAAAATGCCACTTAGGTAATACAATAATAAGACGTATTTAGTCGGGCAGTATAATAAGTTTAGTGTGTTCTGAGAATGTAAAAATACATTTAAATTTGCGTTGCCCGCGGTGCTTATTAAAACTGCATTCAAAAATCACAAACACTGCTATTAGACGGACAATGAAATAAAGGCGTAGTTAATAAAATTTTATTTATTCATCCCGCCAAATTTAAATAAGTAAGACAACTATCCGACAAACAAATGACTCGCCACACTTAAGTTTTTCATTTAATCGTGAGAGCAGTGTTATTATACATGTGTAGTAATAAGTTATAAATTATGAGAAAAAAATATTACTCGAATTGAAGAATTAATCTGACTTAGAAGACGTTGAGGTTTTTCGAGTGTATTGTTTAATCTAGTAAAATATTATACAGATAAAATAATTTTCCAGTAACTGGAAAGTGAACTTTTTGAACTGTGTCTACTGTAATCTATCATTTTTGGCTTCTTCGATGATAAGTCTTAAACGGTTTCTGATAAATCATTTCACAATCATCGTGCGGACGACACTATCGTTGATTACTAAAAAAAATATAATCAATAATAAATTATTATAATTTAATGGCTGCGTGGTAATAATAAATTGAATAATCAATATATATATA
The DNA here is from genome assembly GCA_014851325.1 of Pentalonia nigronervosa. Lineage (NCBI taxonomy): Eukaryota > Metazoa > Arthropoda > Insecta > Hemiptera > Aphididae > Pentalonia > Pentalonia nigronervosa. Next base: position 18,286 of record JACXSJ010001061.1, on the reverse strand, counting down.
TGTGTTAAAACCATGATTAATAATATCTTTGATTGTGGTTAAAAATGAAAGGATAAATATTATGAAGAATGACAAACAGCCAGCTTGTTGTATATACATTAAAAAAAAATCATAATCATAACTTTGTTGTAAAACTTAATATTTATGAAATTAATGTAAATAAAAAGTATTGTATTTGACTGTCGTGTAATGTATGGGGTAAACATAAAAAATAAAATAAAAAAATGATAGTAAAATCTATGGAAAAATTATATTATTTTAATTTACAGTTGACTTCAAATAGTAAACAAGTTAATTTAATTATATTTAATCATTCAATGTTTTAGGTGTTTTGTATTGGCAATTTTATATTTTATTCATAAAAAAATATGCTTGTGCATTTAATATCTAAATAACAATAACTAAACCAACAACAACAACAAAAAAAAATAATATCTTCAATAAATTAAATTTTTCAGGAAGAACAAAAAACTATTTTAAAATTTAAACAAAAAATTTAAAATTTAGCAAAAATCATATTTTGACTTCATTTTAATGATTATGATAGAATCTAGTACTGAAATGGTCAAAATAAAATTTTAAAATATCCAAAGCCTAAAAATAAAACTTAGGAGATGTGTGGTTGTTGCTTCGTAATATTATTTACAATGTTATATTTAGTAAATATGTAATAAAATCATTATAAAATGTTATTGGCTATTTTTAAATTTTATTTTGACCATTTAAGTACCAAACCCTATTATAATCATTAAAATGAAGTCAAAATATGATTTTTATTAAATTTTAAAGTTATTATTTGAATTTTAAAATAGTTTTTTGTTCCTCCTGAAAAATTTCATTTATTAGAGATGTCTCGTTGTTGCCTCCAGATCTTCATTTGGTGCAGCAATCAGACACATTCGGATATGCTTGGTTGTTGCACCAAATATAAAAAAGAAAACTCGCAAATTATTTTATTAGTAATTTAAAAATAAAAATTATTTTTACACCATGGATTTGAAAATTTAATGCTCTCTTTACAATGAAAAATTGAATTTTAAGTTAATTTTATCTGAGATAATTTTTCCCTAAAGTGTGCCGCCCCCCTTTTAAACCAGCCCTGCGTATAGATGTATAACATACAAAATTGAAACACAATTGAATAATTAAATTTTACGTTAATTTCATCTGAAATAATTTTTCCCTAAATGTGTATTAAGATGTATTTTATCATATACTATTGTTATTCATTTATAACTCAACACTGATGTATCGTATAATTGTGTAGGTAAATAGATTCGTGGCAATAATAGTTTAAAATTAGTTAAACAGTTTGATAATTATATTGTGTATATAGAAAGTCATAATTACTCATTATGAAGGAGCTTGTATTACGTTTTCAAGGTTTTTGGTGTAAAACATTTTTTAGTAACATTTGATGGGAATAAACATTCAATGAATTGTAATGAAATAAATATGAACATTATTTTTAGGCATAATATTTGTCATACTTTAAACACATAAATTGTTAAACATTTTACTGGCTGCGTGTTATTTGGCTGCATACGAATTGCGTCCCGCGGCAAAAATTCCTTCCGAATTGCGTCCCGGGTTTTTTTGGAGATCATACTAATTGCGTCCCGGGTTTTTTTGGTGGTCATACTATTTGCGTCCCGAATTTTTTTTTAACTTTTATAGGTACCAATTGAGTCTTGTATATTATAAAAACTAAACAATATTTCCCTTCCCATT
>JACXSJ010001061.1:0-16455 GCA_014851325.1 Pentalonia nigronervosa | reverse complement strand
GTTATTTCAGAGATGGTATTCGACAATGAATGTCCCCAAATTGAAATGAAGTGGCTGGTGTTAACATCAAAATGTATCGAAAACAAAATAATACATAGTTGATTCTCATTCCGACACAACATCGCAGATCGTTTGATTAGAAGGTATGTAAACAGTATTTATTGTTATTTATTTATTATAATAAACGCACCACTAGTGTTACTTATGTTAAGTAGGGGTGTGAGTTTGAAATTTTTTTTCTATAGGCGTTCCGCCATTAAGTTCCTTTTTAATATTGTAAATCGATTATAACTATAGGTATAACGCTATTCTGGCTATCAATAAAGTCATGATAAAAATTAAAAAATTAGTTAGGCTAGACATTCACTAGATAATATTTTCTACGATTATCAGGTACGATGACCTGTACAAAAGATTGAGATAAATTAAGGAAAATAGAAACTATGTGATATGGCGATGATAGTTAAGGAAAGAGGTCTAGAAGATTTCGGAATATTTGGTGTATGAAGGGAAAGATGCAAAAGAGATGTAAGGTTAGGTTAGTGGCTTAGCGAAGCGGGTACCTGCCACTGAGTTTCGGAAAGGGAGTGGGTGGATGGGAAATAACCAAACAATAATGGGTAATAATTTATATTAATTAGTATTTTAGTGTTTACTATGATATGTAGTTAAAAATATGTAAATATAATAATTAAGTGTTGACGGGAGGCTGGGTGGGTGACACATAATATTAGGCTCTGAACAATTTCATGTTCGCCACGCCACTGCAGGTTATGTTGATTGGAGTGTTACTATAAGAGGACAGAGTGTTAGTGAAATTGTGAAAGTAAATTTAGGGAGAAAGGGTGGGGTGGAAAGACGGAAGAAGAAGTGAATAGGCAGAATACAGAACATATGGATGTATAGGTCAAAGATACTTGTAAGAGTAAGGGAGAAAAAGTGTGAAGAAGAAAAGTTAGGTTAACGATATTGAATACGTAGGAAACGATCTAGAATTGTAAATCTCACTCGACCCTTTGTCTGATACTACGTTTTAGAATATTTGTAACTTTGACTTATAGGTGAAGATAAAAAGAATCAAAAACCGAATTGGAATTGTCGGTTTAAGTATTGAATTAGGTGTCATCAAATCGAGTATGCGGTTGATTGTCCAGTTTGGTAGGTAGGTATGATTGGAAGTTAAAGTATAATAACTAATTAGTTTACGTATTAATGATTTATCTATAACGGAGACCGGGGTACATTGAGACATATTGGTAAAGTAAACTTAACTAAATATTAATTTTTGAAAAAGCATATTAGATATTTAAATATTGTTATAACTAGGAACCGAAATTATATGCATTTGTACATTTCCATTTATTTATTAAAAAAAAACTAGCTATATAAGACATAAATTGATATTGTGTTGACATATTTTGAATGCATATTTCAATGATACTAAGCCCAAAACTGCATGTATATTTCGTACGTTATTAGTGCTTATAATTCAGGGCGCTAATAATAACAAATAAAATAAAAAAAAAAATACGAATTAATAATTTTAAAACTGTTTTTAAAAAAGGTTGTTATACAAGAATATTATTATAAGTTATAATTTATAACTATTACCTACTATATTATTGACAAAAAAAAAAAAATAATAATAATAATAAAATGTTTGAACTACAATTATTATAATGGTATAATACTTTAAAATACATACGTAATGAATTGATTTATAAAATAAATAAGATTAATTAGTTTATAGAAGTGATTAGATATTTTATAATATGTTACTCTATGTAGTATTTATAACAATATAAAAAAAAATGTATTTAGCTAATACAAAAATTAATTTATAAGTTTTTTTTTCGTCAGAATTTAAAATAATCATTTGATATGCTAAAACCATGAACATTTATAGTTAATTTTTAAATTTTCAAAACGGTATAATCACGGATTAAGTTAGAAATTACATATTAGAAATAATCTGCCGTGATAGAAACCTTTTTATCTTAAATCGTGGGTACTACATTAATTAAAACGTTCACATAATCATGTTGGTAAATTATCGTTCGCCTTTAAATTAAATTATTCAATTTGGCGGAAACTATATAAACCGCGTATATAACTATTTTCCATTACTTACTTACTTTACCTTGCTCTTCCCTATTAGGTCTCTATGTTTTTAACTTCACAATATATGAAAAATATTAGGAAAATATAATAATTACCGTAGAAGTGCCATACTTGTACCAAATTTGAATTTAAACTCATTTTGACTTTATATAACAAATTATCATAAAAGGCTAATTTTGTGCCAAAGTTTGGTCTTGATTTCATTATATCAATAAGTATTAAAATACCGTTCAAAATCACATACTGATTTTTCATGGCTGCTCAAAGTTTACCTTTAAAAAGACAAATCTTGGTCCAACTATTCATTTTTCATTAAAAACTCATTTTTCGCTGTAAATATATTTAACTCTGAGCAAAATGTACTTTTAATGTGTGTATTAATTTTTAATAATAATTAATAAATGTTATAAAAATATTTCATTGTATATCGGATGATACTCAATATTTCAAAAATTATTAACGTTTAAAAACATTTATGTATATAATTTTAAGTCATTGAAAAACATTTTGCCAAAAAAAATATATTTTTTACGACTTTTAAGAACAACATTCTTTTTGAATTCTTTATTTTCAATAAGACTATTTTTGGAGTACATCAAGGTATAAATATCAAATTTTGACAAGTATTTTATGAGTTATATGTATTTATAGATTATTTGAGCGGAGTGAAGGAGTACATGTGTACCTGCAAAACTTACTACTGTGGACTAATTCACTCATATAAAATTAAAATATTTGTAACAAATAAACTAGGTATTTGTCCGAAATTCAATTTATATACTTCTAAATACTTCAAATAATATTTTGCTTTGGAATATAAAAATAAAATGCACGTTGTCATTCAAAAATGTAAAAACTTAAAAATTATAACAATAAAAAATAGTAAAAAGTGTAATTTTTTTTCTTAAAATTGTGATTTGTAATTAATTATTTTTTTATTTCAAAAAAGGCTTTTTTAAATAATGGCATTGACTTGATCACGCAAATTGAAATATTGTTGACAAACAATTAATGTCGGTATTGTGTGACAAAAATTTGCTTTCTACAAAAAAATTACTTGCAAAAACTTTTGCAGTTTTCTAATTTTCTTATAATTGTCTTATAAATAGAAACTAGACACGTGCTACCAGAAAATAATATATCGAATATATCACGACTTTTAGTGAAAATAATTTGTTAAACAATCATTTATGTTGTTCTTAAGGTTTTTAGACATATGTAAAACATAAAACTTTTTAATTATTATAAATAACTTAGATTATTGTTTAAAACTATGCATGATCATATTCCAAATGTTGTGTACGAAGTACGATCTAGTAATGGGGTAAATTTTTCTCATAACTCTTTCTCCAGCACCAATGAATATGTATATATTTTCATTTCTGTTTTTTCATAAAATTAGTGTTAAATCAAATAAAAAATACAGTAAACATTTTAGTTACTTTTGTTGCTCTTCAGTTTCTAATGTTTTATGAAATGTATTAAGCGATCCTACATTATTAAGAGATGTATATATTGAATATTACAATATAACAATAATTTCATTGCTCTTTATGTTAATTGGTCCTGTTTGGTTTAAAATATTTTCTTGATCCATTTTCTTTTTGTTATTTATTTTGTTTTTTAATTACTCATTTATTTTAAAATACAAATCTGAAATTTTAATATTTGTCTTAAAAAAATTACTTTATAATTTGAGTTTAAGTTTGATTTACTTCTTTTCAAATTCAAACGTAAAAATATTATAATACTGTGATGAATAATAGGTACCTAACAAATAATTTGTGCTATTGAATAGTTATTATTCGAATATTTTGAATGATTGTACTCTATATAATTATCGTTTATAAGTTTACAATGATATGCATTTTTGATTAATTTGAAATTTTGTGTTAAAAGTATTATTATAATGTTTTTAAATGCATAATAACGTCTAAAAGAAATAGAAAATAAAGCAAAAACTAAATTATATCACTTTATTATAAGCAGGGTTAGGATTTTATAGAATTTGCTAATTGTTATAGGATACAGATACAAATAGCAGAGTGAATTATACATTTGTTTTATGTATTAGAGACACCAAATATGAAATTTTATTTTGATATTTTTTTGCATATTTGAAGTATTTAAAAATTTTTGGGTTATTTTTGATGTTTTGATACGGATTTTTGAAAATATGCATAATATAATGCTTTATTTTGTATTTTTTTATAAATCTCGTTTATATTAAATCAAAAATAGTATTTATAAATATGTATATAATATAAAAATATTATTCCGGTTTGTCGATCCATAAGAAAAATCTAAAGGTTATATAACCTTCAAAGGTATAACATAATATTATTTATACTTATAAATAAGTTACATATAAGTTTTTTTTTTAATTGTAAACAGAAGAAGATCATTTTATTTTATTTTATAAATGTATTAATTCATAAAATTATATTATAGACATTACTCCAAAAGATAAAATTAACTTCACTAAAAGATAATAAATTTAATACAATTTTGTTATACATATTTTTCCTTGCTATTTTTGATGTTTTAATGTATATTTCAATACTTTTTAGTGATTTAAAGTCAGAACTCGATAATACTTACTCTCTTTACTATTTATTTTCACTATGTTTTTCTGTCAGATGTAGTTTCTGCTTGTCAACAAATCCAGAATTTCTTCTTTTTATTTAATCCGGACTAACACATAATGAATAAAATATTTAAAAAGGTTTAAGGGAAATAAGAAAAGAACTATTTCATAACGAAAAATACATACATTTATTTAAAAATATAATATTTTATCTTTTTGTAATTTTCTTTCTGGATAAAGTGTGATGCTATAATATTGAGAGCGTATATTGAGAAACCTTTAAAGACAATTTATAATTATTTTCAAAGGCAACACATTTTTAATGAAAATTAAATGTTAACAATTATTTGGTTATGCTAGGTTGGTTATCAGTTTCATTTTCGAATAGTTTTATTTTTGTCAAGTATTGTCATCTATATTAAACTGTTTCAATTATTTAGTTGAGATTTAATAATTCAAATTACATTTTAATTGTTCACTATGTAAAAACGAAATATTGAGATCAACTTTTAAATATAAAATAGTATTGTTAAATACGCATCCTCGTCGTATGTATATCCTGTAATGTAAACTATTTTTTATTATACCAAACTGATATTGTGATGTATTTAGATAGAGTGAAAACTATAAGCATTTTTTTGGGTGATCCAGCCGGTAATATTTCATGTGACATACGTATTATTATTATTATCTAAATAAAAAAAAAACATACTTAAACTTATAAGATGTATAATAGATATACGGGTACTCTTTACTTATATAAAAATTATATTAAGGTTTCTGTAAAATATAAAAATTAATTTACTTCTGACGTAGTTGAAATACTACTTGTAAGTATTTATTAATAATATACTAGTATGTACATATTATTTTCGCGGTAATTGTCCGTTCGAGTCCACAGGACCGACAGCGACGGCTCCATATGTGGTTCCCTAAAAATTGTTATTTATTACATTTATATTTTATACTGATAGTTATCTGCGACTGTCTTTATTTTGTTAATTGTCCGATCGTGTCTACAGGAACGACGACCCCTATGATATTCTTGTTGATACATATATGATTATCACGGGGTAACTAAAGCTCCCATCGAAACATTCTATGTTTTTAGTGTTAATTGGCTGTTGAAGTTTTATGTCAGTTGACTTTCTCCATAAAATACTATTATAGGTACCAATAAGAAAAAAAATAACATATTTTTTACAACAAAATAGATACGCAAAAAATGTATTATGCAATAAATGCAAATAATAAGAGTAAAATTGTACATTGTTTAAGATATTTTTTTTCATGGTACAACTTCTTAAGAGTAATAATTGATAATAAATACGTAAGTTTATAAGTTGAGATATTATAGATTATAGAACTCATACGGGACCTATCATAGAATATCAAAATAATAAAAACTTATCGAAATTGTGTCCATCTAATAAAGGTATTACAACTATCTGAAGTTTTAAACAATAAGTATACAACTATAGTAAAATTGGATGTAAAAGTCAAAATTTAAAATTTTATAATTTGAATATTCAATTTATTTGTTTCTTAGATTTTGAACTTGTTTTGAATATTATCTTCCGTTTTGTAAAATTTTGTAATAATAGATTAAAAATACTCAAATTTATTTATTAAATCAAAAATCTAATTATTGTAATTTATGAAATATATAAATTATAGTGTTAGAACAACATATAAAACCTAACATAACTAATATTATATCACGATAAACCATATAAGAATTAACAACCTGAAAAAATATTTAATACAACAAAAAACTATTTATTAATAAATTTGAATAATTTAAATGAATTATTGTATTGTTCATTTTCTATAATATTGTACATTGTTTTCTCAACTTTTTTTCCTAATATGTTAAGTCCCCGATTATATGAAAGTAGTTTTGGCCATAATAATCAATACACAGCCATATAATTTTCATCTCAATAGTTAACATATTTTTTGGAGAATAACTTTTTCTCCATATAACAAAATGTTTAAACGGAACATTAGTGTATATGCCATATTTTTATTAGTAAACAATTAGCAAAAGTAAAAAATATATAACATTACATATTAAATATTTTTAATTATTACGTTCAATAAAATTTCTCCAGATCATACTGCAAGAAGTCTATATACAAATTTAAATAAGTTAAAATTCTGCTTAAAGTCTCTAAATTTTTCTAGTATTTTTACTAAATATACGTAACTAAAATAAAAATAATTTATAATACTTATACATAAGAATTGTTTTGATTTTAAGAATACGTTTCACCTGCCTATTCTGTAGTGTTCAAGTTTGTTTTACTAGTGCGAAACATAGCAAATTTATATACGGCGGTTATTCTTTAACGGTCGATTTTAACTAGTTTTCAATTAAATGAGATATCTATTATATTCTGTGGTTTGTGGGATGATCCAAAAATGACAAATTATGCCCAACAGAGTATAAAATAAACAATCATAAACAAAAATAATAATAATAATAGATTCTAACGAATAGCTTAATGAGATCTTCTGAAATCGTTAAACATTTGTGACTTGTAAAACGGAGACAGCAGAAAAATACATCATAAGTAGATACATAAAAATTTTAAAATTTACATACAATTACCTTCGAGTTGTATCTAACTTTAGGTACGGTTTCATACACTCTATTATACAGGATAAAAATGCACAAATTCGCGCATGAATACACACGTATTACTAAACCGTTGAAAGTTATCTTTGGTAAGGTTAGCAAATACTATGTATAAATATAATATAGTATTTGCTCATAGTATAACCCATTACCATAAGAAAAAGATAACTGCCGGTGGCCCGGTTAACAGTATTCATGCGTGAATTTGCGCATTCTTATTCTGAATAGAGTATATAAGACACCATTGATCGGCACATCCGTCCGCAGTGATGAGCCACGACGACTGCTCTGCTATGGGACAGCCAAAAAGTCGTTTGGGCCGACGACTGTGCTGGTCCGTGAGCAGTTCAGCGCGGCGGTCAATCGCGTCTAGGAAATCGTACTTTAGGCTTATGTTTTACATAGATAGAATACCCATCGAAATTTCGCCGTTCTAATATGCTCATCGAGACTTTGAATGCATATCAATAATAATATATTATAAAAACAGGTGCGTTCAATTATCTATAAGAGTATGTTTTTTTCGGAAACAATGAGAAAATAAAATAAGGTTTTTAAAAGACTAGAAAAAAAATGACCCAAATACCAGCTACTATATGATGATATATATATACTTATATATTATATTTGTATTAAACTTGTGAAAGGTATATAATACGTATATCTACTAAATTTACATTCAGGTAAGTAGCATATCGAAATGAAATGGGTGACCCGTTGAGTTTTACATAATTTTCGTTTTGTATATAAACTTCTGCATTGAAACTTATAAACTAATGTTGTATTGACATAAAAATATAAAGAAATACAGTATAAAAGAATGAAATGTTCATATTTTTTGTATTATATGGATCAAAAATAAAGAATATTCGCGATGAGCAATGTCGGTAAAAAAAAAAAAAAACTGTGGATAAAGTTCATACGAATACAATATAATATTACTTATATACGTAAGTAAAATACCTAAGAGTAATATATTTAATGAATTTGTCAATATATCTAATGTATGAGATAATGTAATTATACAAATATATATATTACTATTATAATCACGGATTATGAATAACGATTAAACTTTATATCGTGTGGTCTACTACGAGTAATTTTTCTTTAGTTAATTTATTACATAGATAGTCAAATTGTTTTTATATTTACATCAATAATACATTGGCTTAATTCTATGGCATTGCCAAATTCATTGAACATATATTTATTGAAATTGATCATTTTAAATTATATTATATACCTAATATAATACGAGTATATAATATACAATATTATTGTAATCTTTTTAAATTCTATAGTCATCGGTTAGTCACGGAGATTGCTCTACCTAACGCTGACGCAGAGAAAAATCAAAAATATCATATTCAATCACCATTTCTATTGCGTTGCATTCGTCGACAGTTATAAGGAATACAGTGGAGTCGGACAAAAACGACGTATTATTTCCATCGCCGCATCAGAGTATAGTAGATAGATAACATATTTCCTGGTAACTATTCCGTCCGCTTAGACCATTCGTACCAGCAGGTATCATACTGCAGTCATAACCTGCTTACGTCAACTCACTGGCAGATCCAGAAGTCACCCTAGTGGCAGGGGTAAATTTTCCAAAAAAAAAAAAAAAAATGAAGCAGATTTTCTACATTATGCGAGACCAAGAAGAATCAGAACTAGCGCTTTCTGTGTAATCAGTATCGTATAGTATCATATTGTAAATAAAAATATCGGATTTCGGCCCAATAATAGAAGAATATAAAAATAACGCGTAAAACACGGCCTAAGAGGAGGCGATTGCCCGATCCCCTCACCTTGTGTCCTCCACTGCGGTCGGCTGTACCTAATCGCGCGCGCTTTCCCGCTGCCGAATAATTTGCAATTTGTCACTATGCATAGTCATATATATATATATGCTTATTGCAAACAACTATACCTATTAACCGTATATACACACCGTGAACGTCACGCTCTGGTTTTCATTACCAATAGCAACGTTATGAGATAGGGTGTACCGCACAATGGTGTTAAGGTCAATCGCGCGGTTATCGGGTACTTACACTGCAGAAGTATACAAGTACTTACCTACTTGACATTAATTACATAAAAAAAAATTTCAAGTACATTATATCGTATTATACATACAAAAGCAAATATTTGATTCTCCGTTAAATACAATACCTATATTTATTAATAATAACAATTTATCGATGGTCATTCGTCTGAAATTTAAACAATTGCATTTGTCTATATATATTTCAAACCAGATATCGTTTTAACATTTGTCGACTTGTACGCCACTTTTTTTAAATGCTAATATCTATCTGTTGGAAGTAGTCCGACGTTTTCAAATAATAATTTGCACGATTGGTTACCGCCATTGCATCTACACTTTTGCAGTTCGTTGTTTTACAGTCACACTATACCCATTACGCACCCCATCACATTTTAAACGAATATTGTATAATTACGTTTTGTACAGGAACACGACGGAACACGAATTAGTATAGAACAAATAAAAAACCATTCGTGTGTGCTGATGGGCTAAATCTAAACAATTTATAACCAGATTAACCTCAAATTACTGTCACTGAAACTTGCAGAGTTTGCGCACGTTTATAGGGTATATACCTATGAGTACACAGTATATAGGTAATGGTGTTTTAAGGTACATGGAGAAATTTCCAAAAATTGTTCGTTAAACTTACGGTTATACAGTCGTACAAACTAAAATATTTTCAACTGATGTACGTATTATATTCTACAGTAATATAATAATAAATTATGTTGTAAACATAATCTGACAAAGTAAAATATTATTATTATTATTATTCGTTATAATACGTTTACTTTATACACCAGACGGACCTATACTAACGCTGTGTCGCTTGCGTATGACATTTAATATGAACCATAATTAATATAATATAAATTTTCTTTGGGTTTACAAACATTTTAGTAATTGGATTAAACTTAATTATGGCATCACGTTATTGAGGTTGTTACTGAAGTCAGAAAATTTTACTATGCTAATATTTTACTATACTATATGTCGATATCCATATTAATAAAAATGGACGTTGGTGTATTCGAGTTTAATAGATTCAAAAACTACTGAATCGATTTTTACGCAGTTTTTTGCAAAATGATCTACGTTGTCAGTGGCATATTTTAAACTATTGAAATCTTCGATTCAAACAGTAGAAACCCTGTTTCAATCATGGCCGGTTTTATGTTGGTTGTTCTCGTGTAAACTCAGAAAAAACATATATTTATGCACCTGATCAAAAACCTAATACCTACATTGTTTATAAAGAAATATTAGAAAGTCAATAAATGTATATATTTAATATTTAAAATATTTCAACTTAAAATAATATATATTGTTTAAAAACGAGCGAAGCCACATAAAAAAAAATTAAATTTAAATTTGTATAGAAACAATTATTTACAAGGATAAGTAACCACCCCTTTTCTGTTTGATACAAATAAGTATTATGTAAATAGTTATTTTAGTATAATAGTATAATATTATTTCGTTAAATCTTTTTTTACACAGAAAACATCTTCAATGCTCAATCTGGCGTAATGATAATTTTTCTATTAGCACAGACAGTTAGTATTATATTAAATGGAAAATAATTTTGTGATAATATTTTTTACAACGGCGATTAAAAAAGACAAACGGAGCACGTGTGATGCCCATAATTAATAAAATAACAATAAAAAAGAAAAGCCGATTCCGCATAACCGCGTCACCAGTGTGATAAAATTCGCAAACCAGTGGATGGAGTACGTCATACCGTTAATTATTAATACGATATGCGTTAAACTATTGTGATCGGTTCGCCAGGAGAAAAGACAAAACTGGAAACAATTTTATAGGTACCTATTGGACTTACATACGTATATTGTATTATAGTTTATTATACCATAATGCACATGCACCGGTGGTCAAGTTGCACGGTCGATTCGATGATAAATTTAACAAACCAATTTTCGTTTGGATTTTGAATCATGTGTAGAGTTATAAGGATTATGTTACCCAGCCGAGTATGATAATACTGTGTGATAACCAGGACTACGAATTTAATGCATTAAAAAAACACGAATACGCACATGTAAAAAACAAATGAAATTAAGCGAAAATAAATAAATAATAAAAAATATATTATACAGTTATTCCTCAGTTTGAAATGCGCCAATTAATTATGTTCGTAAAATATTAAAAATAAGCAGGTTAAAGAAATTTAAATGAAAAAAAGAGAAACGATTAGTTTGATAAGAAAAAAATATGAACAATAGATTTCTTTGGTATATTAATTTATACATTTTATATTATGTGTATTTAAATACTATAGGATAGGTTTTGGTATAAAACGGTGGTATGGAATCAAATGTGTTCAGAATAAAATTCATCGATGTACGAAATCTATAAATTAATAGATCTGCTGGCATTGGTACTGTTGATACGAAGAAGTCATTTCATATTCATTATTCATACAGTAGGCGAGTACGTGGCTTGCTGTAGTTGACGGCAGACCTCACAACGTGTAAAAACAAATTGAAAAAAAACACGAGTAACGGTGTTCCACCGTCACCTCTGTTTGCCGGAGAAAATACGTTACCTACACATAACATTATTATGTAAGAGAAAATATAAATAAAAATAACATTGAAATCTAATGAAAAAAAAAAACAGCGTTATAGTAATTATCATTAAAAAAAATATCGTATTGTAACTGTACAATATAATATTACGGAACGCAATCCGTATAAAACCTGTATAAGCCCACATAATTCATAGAGTAACCTTAATCTCGATCAAAACCAGAATAAAAGTTGAGAACTAAAACTCCAAAACATTACCCATTATTTTATTTTGCTTTTAACTGCAGCAATTAAAATTAATTGTTTTTTTTTCACAAATTAGGCCTGCAGTATAGAAATACATATTATTAGTAGATGGGTCGTAGGTATTTGATATAGGTTTTTATTTTATAAGAAAATATTATGTTTATTTCCTGTATAATTATGCAGCTGTTTGGTTATGGACACGATTGATTTAATTTTCCAACTTAATCGTATAATACAATAATTTCTTGTATATATTATGATTTATAATAACATTTACTCATATACAGATCAAATAGATGTTGGCATTATGCGTTTCAAAGATATATCGAATGTATCAAAGTCAACTACTCCGTGTATAAAATTATACATATACTTGCGGTTTGTACTGTACAAATTCATCAAAACTATATTATAATATATATGGAATCCGTCAACAAAATCTTTATAAACAGAAATAATTATGGTGCAAACGTAACTTATCAGTAAAAGTTTCGATGTCGTAGAAACGACAAGAGTCGCACCGGCGCAAACAACGCACAAACGAAAAGCTGAATTTAATTTTCGGAATTTCGATGTGGGCGGTGGGTGCAGGGGACGTGGATATATTGCAGTGAGTAGCTATAGGATGTCTATGATTCACCCCTCCGCATCGAGGCAATCGGCGAAAATAAATACTGCGGCAGACAGAATGTATATTTCGTCAAGTCCGCGGTCGGGGGTGGATCGGGGAGGGAGAGGAAGCTATATATATATATAATCGGCCGAAGGGTCGCTATGTCGTATTTTTAACTCATTTTCGTTTAAAACCAATATTTTGTCTTGTCGCGTAAGCGGAGGCCTGTGCACTGCGTGCAGTAATGTACGACCGTGAGTGAGTGCACATGGTGCTTACGTAATCGCCGCTGTACGTAACCGCTAAACCGAACCATGTTTCAATAATTATATAGGTTCCAGTAATACTAACGAGTACCTAAAAATAGTACGAGTATACCGGGCCTAGAATGTATATATAGGTACAACGTTCGTATCGAACAATAATTAAAACCGCGGGCTCGGGCGACAATAAACATATTAGAAACACAAAAACGTCAAATCGCGTTATCTATACATTTTCATTTCTGTCCACCTCTGCCTACGTAATAACAATATTATTGTAAAGCGCTAACAGCGTTTCGCACTGGCCATAAAGGTATACGCCGTAATCGAGTGACACGTTTTTTTTTTTTTTTTTTGTTTCGTATGTCGACTCGCGCCAATCACTATTGCAGCCTGCCTGTGATTTAATTTGTATTTAATATTCGTTTACCCACCCGCCCACCCATACAGTCACAACGAGAAGAAAACAAACATTACGCGCTTACAATACGTCATAATATACAATATAATAATAAAATACTAATATGACAACGTTGCAGTAGTGCGTATGCTATTTTGTGTGTACAGCTTTCTGGCATAATCCAGCGAAACAGGCGCTGAATTGATATTGATGCTCCGTATTAATGCTCAACCACTGTCGAATAGTATACCTATATACCTATACATTTACAGTAATTACTACAACTGTTAATTATTATTATCGTCATGTAAAATTGATATTTATTAAACTTTAATTCATATTACGCCCTACTACACAACGCGTACAATGTATATTTATAATAATATGCACAACTATATATTCTAATAGATTATAATTATTCACGTGTAGTGTGTACGTATTGTAAAATGTGCATAATATTATATTACGAATCTTTCGTCTACAATATTATTTTAATATATCTGCTCCTCTCCCAAATTCAAAGTATTCCAATATTTTGATGTGCAGTTAAATATAGGGTTGCCAACTTTCAAATTGTCTGATGTAGGACAATTTTTTTTTAATATCAAATTTATACCATAGTTTCAGTGGCGTAGCCATGATTTTGAAATCGGTTGAGGGGAGGGAGCAATGTAAAAAATAAAAAGACCACTGCTATGGTCATTTTACTCATTTATATTGGTTGTGATAAAAAGACAATAAAATTTTGTTGAAGTGATAACTACGTCTCCAGTCTAGTAGTCTCTTGTTGGGCGGAGGACAAATCAAACAAATGTAGGACAGTCCTGTCCAATGTAGGACGGTTGGCAACCCTAGTTAAATAGCATGCAATTACATATATATTATAATATTTTGTATGAAAACTTTTGTAATTTGAGGGCTAGGGATAACAAATTTACAGGACGGGGAAATGACGTGCAAATTTCATGTCTTGTTGAGTGAAAATTGATGCTGATCACGTGCTAAATATCGGAATAGGAATAAATAACTGATATAAATAAAATATTATGTTTCATTTGGAGCCGGAAAAACATTCCCTATAATGACCTATGAGAACATTTTTGACTGTCGGAATCGGGATTGTGCAGGAGAGATCATCCCGCCTGTTTCATTACAAATTTAGACTTCGAGTCGAAGTTCGACTGGTAACTCGGTCTATTTCGGGACAAAGCTATAAGTAGATGTAGGTATATAAAAAAAATGTTAGGCGTACGGACGTATATTATATAATGTACAAACTGTATTATTATATCGATAAATATCAATTAAGTATTTAAGTGTAGCTGGTATATTATATAATTACGTTAATGTTAAAATAACATAATTACTTTCGTCAGTGTAAATTAATCATAAGAAAAAAAATTATCAGCGAAACAAAAATATTTCGGCACTAAGTTCCGCGTGCGAAAAGATAATATATTAGATATGTATTTGATACAATAACAGCAGTATTATACATTTAAAACCGGTGATTACTGGACATTTATTTTATGCCACGAAGACAATTAAAAACCATAGTTTTCTCACACAACAACCTCCATTATTAGACAAAAAAAATATATATATATTTATTATAAAGATTAAGAAACTAAAGAAACTAAAAACAAAATTATCGGCAGTTCCAAATATAGGCAATATATCGGCCAGAGTTGGGCAAAATTTTATCTAGATAATTATTCGAATAAATCTGTATTCGAATAAAAAACTATCCAATGATTTTTTTACAATTACTCGAATAAAAATTTATTTGAATAATTTTCATCTATAATTATTCGAATAAATTTTAACGCCAATGCCGTCATCATCTGCCGCCGAAAGATTATTTTCTTATGCAACTATGACTAATTTACCAAAATCCAACAAGCTATCAGATGATATGTTTGAAGAGAGGGTTATTTTGAAATCTAATTTAAAAATGCAGTAATAACTAAACTAATAAGTATATTGTTATAATTATTATAATTATAATTATTTTCTTCCTTTTATTATACTTATTTATTAAAATTCTAAATTTGTTATAATTATTTTATATTTCCATTTTTGCTGTTATTATTTATTTATGTTTTTGTAATTATTATTTATTACTATTTAATATTTATGATTGTTGTAATAATTGTTATGAAATATTACCATTAAATATTATTCATATTATAATATTATAAAACTATTATTAAAATATAATTTTAAAAAAACATATCTAATTTTCTAATTTTAAACTTTCTTCTATTGATAGATATTTGTTTATTGTTTATTCCAATATCTATGTTTAAAATTGAATCGGTTAATTTTTTATTCGAATAATAATAGTTGAAAATTAATGGAATAAATTTTTATTCTAATTATTGTAAAAAAAATTATTCGAATAATAATAGTTGAAAATTAATCGAATACATTTTTATTCGAATTATTGTAAAAAAAAATTATTCGAATGATTTTTTATTCGAATAATAATAGTTGAAAATTAATCGAATAAATTTTTACTCGAATTATTGTAAAAAAAATTATTCGAATAATAATTTATTCGAATAAAATATTATCTAAATAATCATCTAGATAAAATTTCATTCGAATAACGCCCAACTCTGATATCGGCCCACCGAGTTTTAGAATTTCTAACGTTTGATCACAGCTACTGTACGGTTAAATCATTCGATTCAATTATATTTTCTACTAATGCTTGTACTAATTGCTCATTAACATATTTTAATCTAGTTACGACCAAATACTCATAACTGACCCCTGGTGGTCGGGGTTAGAATAGGCCATCGGTTGTCCCTGCCTGTCGTAAGAGGCGACTAAAAGGGACTTGTAAGAGGGCAGCAGCTCTTACAATATTGAGTGTAGGTGCAGGGAATCTCCCAGAGGTAGAAACAGCTACACATCAAATACTAACCAGCAGATATGGTAGCCATATAACTGGTGGATACACTGCGA
>JACXSJ010001060.1:0-124749 GCA_014851325.1 Pentalonia nigronervosa | reverse complement strand
TATGACACGTGCTTAAAGAGAGTATAATCCCGTCTAAATACCTCAATTTGTATTCGTCACTGATTAAAGATAACTTAGTTCATAGTATTTTAGTGTTATAAATAAAATTATTTATAGATAAACCTAAATATATTTATAAAATTTAGATTATATATAGTAAACTACAGTGCAGTTTACAAGTTGCGAACAGTATTCTTGTCTATGTTATATCTGAGATTGTGAATACTAAAATATTAAATTTGTATTATTCCATACTGTAATTTCATAATTAAAACATGTGATATTATGTTTAGATATTGTATATTTTTATGCCTACACAAGTACATTGTTAATACCGTCCATACATGAAAATTAGTTATAGTCCGACAATTTTTTTTTTTTTGTTTTTAAATGTCATTGCATTAAAAATAAAAGCAAATGAGATGTCTAGTTAAATTAATAAAACTAATAATTAATTATAAAATTATGATAGTTGATATTAGATCTTTGAATAACATTAATAACGAAAAATGTATAACCAAGGTATAATAGTAGTCTGATTTGTATATAAATAAAAAAAAACCGTAGTGTAATATTTATTAAAAGAGCAGCGCCACTTTAAAAGTTGATCGCATTTATGAGCACCAATAAATCTATGATTACAGCCATTAACAACACCTTGTTCTTAATTTTTCTCGGACATAAAAATACGAATTTCTGAATTATTCATATTACTTCATTCACACTGAATAAAACGTTATGTATTAACTTATACAATTGTACACAAAACCACGATCACAACATGTGTATTAGTAGTCGAGCAGGTATAACTGATGAGTCTAAAGTTGGATACGCTCCGTTAGCTTTTTAATTAAAACCAAAATAATGTCCCATATAGCCTTATAGGCAATAATTATTATCTATTATTTCGAACTTTAAAATTAAAATAATTTTTAAAATAATGACATTTTGTGCAGAATCATAAATCGTCGCAAAAATTTCACCCCACCTGGCGACTTCACTTAAACATCGTAAATTTACGACACTGGACTTTAGGACGATTCCGCGATATCGTGACTAGGTATCATAATTATTGAATTAACTGCATTCGTGATATAATGTCATCCATACTTTACAACTTTACAAATTTTAAATTAAACATGTACCAACTAAAAAAACAATATAGGTAGATACTAAAAACGTGCATTTCACAAAGCATATAAAAATCAATTTCATCACGAATAAAAAGCTTAAAAATAATATCGAGGACAAATTATTGTTTTTAATAAAACTCCTTTAAATGAAGCCTCTGACTCGCATGGTTATATATTAATACACATGTATTACACAAAACGAGAGCTGTTGAAATATAGTACATTTTTTAATACTTATGCCATGCTACCAAGTTCTGGCAAATTCTGGCTATAGTAACTAGAAATAATTTTAATTTAAAACAATGTAGTTATAATTTTCATAATAAATTATATTTTGTTTTTAAATATTTTTAATATTATTTTATTTTATTAATTACAATAATAATAAATAACTAATACTTTTTTTTTATTCCGTCTGTATAAAATAATTTCATACAATAAGTATCTCATATGCTACAATTTTATACCACAGTAAATACAAAAACACATCTCCATACAAAATACATGGCTGCATAGCGCATAGTCCTTGCGTCCTAAAATAAGGTGTATGCTGCAAGTTTAAATTTAACAGGTAACTTGCAACCCGTTTTGAGGACGAATTGCATAACTATTGTATTTTTTTCTACTTGTTATACTATTATGTGTTACAATAATATATATTGATCATGTTGTAAATTTTGTGTCTATGTGAATAACAATAAACGTTTTACAGCATTTACGCACTTAATATAAATATACTAAATATAAATTATGATAGTATGGTGTGTTAGTATATCTGTATATTGTTTCACGGCAAAATGTTTAGAATTTACTGACTGTATAAATATTAGACTATTATAAACAGTGCTCGACTTGTGTGTGTATGGGAGGACGCAGGGGGGCGGAGTCCCCTAACTAATTTTTCAGAAATTTTAGCGTATCCTTACTTTTATTTTTAAGGCTTAGTAACGTTTAATAAGTGATGGGGACGCTCATTTTTTATAGTTAACAGAGTCCCCCTACTTTAATTTTGCCAAGTCGAGCACTGATTATAAATATGAAAATGCTTAACTCCTTCCAATTATGTGGACACATTGTTTGTATAATGTATATAACGAACAGCAAACTCATGATCTCTAATACTTATTTTTTTTATGAATAACATAAATATACCCAAAAATCACCATTGAAAAACTAATTTTAAACTATATATATATATATATATATATATATATATATATATATATATATATATATAAATCACTTGATATTTTTTAATCTTTAT
Organism: Pentalonia nigronervosa; assembly: GCA_014851325.1. NCBI lineage: Eukaryota > Metazoa > Arthropoda > Insecta > Hemiptera > Aphididae > Pentalonia > Pentalonia nigronervosa. The sequence continues at coordinate 122,352 of JACXSJ010001060.1, read as the reverse complement.
ATATTTTTTTTCAAATTAATTTGTATAACAATTTTAATTCTTAGTGTAAAGGATATATGTATTTTTGGTTATAAATATTAGCTGAAAATTGTAGACCAATAACAAAAATAATTGTTTTAATTAAATTAACAAACACTTTTTTATCTTTAAATTTTTTTTAGATTATTTATACAAATACTATTTTATAAATACTATACAAGATGTATTAATTTCGCTATATTGTGTGTTTACAATATTTTACAATGTTGTGTTTTTTTTTTAACTATTTGTACACATAATCAATTTTCGGGTTTTTTTTTATTTTTATTTTTTTTATTATTATCAATAAACATTTTTTCAATCGGTTAAAAACTTTAAATTGTAATACAATGTTCTTCATAATTTGTTGTAAGTAAAAATTTAAAAAAATTGAGCGTGAGTCTCTAATAATTTTTTTAAGCCTCTAAAGTTGAAATTTCAAGATAATACATAAAAATCACAAAAATTTACAGTTTTTTTTAATTAGGAAATTCATAAAAAATTTTCTATTTTAATCTAAGATTTGAAAATTTAACACAAGATTCTCTATAAGTTTTTCTACCTTTCTAAAAAAGAAAAATGTTTATCGGAAAGTCAAACTAATTTTATATGAGCGTTTAAATTTAGACATTAGATATTCACCCATTATTAAGTATATTATTTTATTTTATATACTCAATTGAATTTACAAATGCTCTGTGAACCTACATAAAAATTTTTATGTATTGCTGACACATCATCTAGGTTGGATTTTGAAGGGTTTTTCCACTCGATTTATGTTTATGTTATAATGCATTCATTATAAATAAACAATAATAATATATGCAAAGCGTAATGAGCGAATGAGCACTTTTGAAAGCATTAATTTAATATCGTCGTGGATACAAATTTATTTTTTTATATAATTTATGCAAATATGTGGAAACGTGATTTTAAGATTTTTTGTGGGTTGACTGTAGGGCCATATGACTGTTTAGTAGGGACGTAGGGTTGGTGATTTATTCGAAATTCTAATTCTATGACGTGTCTACTCACTCCTTTATCTCTTCGGTTGGGGTTAATCCTCTAACCGTTGTCAAATCTATAGTGGCATTCTATATGGGTAAATAATAATAATCGGGAGCAAACAATAAAGCCTGAAAACCTATTGATATTGAAGTTGTTAAATATAATGTCTGGCCACCGAATTTAGTTTCGACAAATCACAATTGAATTATCTCATTAAATTCATGACTCAGCAATCATATATTTTTTACTATTATGTGATTACTGTAGGATGTTTCACTATTAAAACCTATTTTTTAAACTTAAATTAATTAAATTGATATTTAATATTAATTTTTAGTTTAAATGTACAAATTACTTATTCATTCATTGTTTAGAATTTTAACTAAGCGATATAGTTAGGCATTTTAATTGATATGCATAACCGTGTAGGTGTACAATAAATATTTAATCTCAGATGATATTAAAAAATAATTAGTCCACTTTAAGCCATAATATTAGAGAACAACATTTTAAGTTTGGAGGGGGTGGTGTTAAGAGTCTCATTGAAACAACAAAAGTGTAAACAAATTTAAATTATATAGTATTCATAAAATATGATAATAGTAGGTAAACAAAATCACTGACATGTTTTCGTTGTAATTTATAGGTGATCCAAAATAAAACATTTCTCGTTATAAAACATAGTTTGGCCATTATCAAAGCTATTATGAAACATAATTAACCTGAAGTAGGTGCTTATGTGATTTTTTGTTTGTTCTCCTCGTGCCAAAGATATCACAGGTTTCCACAAGTATGTGGTAAAGCGATTGCCACTTGTGCAATCTTCGATAGATTTTGGTAAATCAGTGTGTTTTTAGTATTTTGTATAGTTGTAATTAATAATAATTATCATGTTGATGCATGATAACAAATGTTTTAATTACCCTAATCTGTAGTATATTTTTATTTTGTTCTTAAATAATTTTTTAGATACATTTAGATAAAGAAAACGTCTCAAGCCTCCAAATTCACTCTGTTTACGCCTATTCTTAAGTCATATTGACGATGTTAAGTACCTACCTAAAATAAATAAAATGAAAACGAAACATACATTAAAAAAAAAATTCCATAGGTCCTTAAATATTATATAATTATTTTAAAGAAATTTGTATACTTTAAATTAATGTTTTTAAATTATAACTTGAACAAAAATATACTAACTACTTAAGTATTTAAGATTTTTATGCTTCTATAATATTATAACCACCAAGTATAAGAATACAAAATGTATTTAGATGTACTAGTAATAAGCAATAATTTAAATATTTATATAATATAATTTAGTGTATCTTTTAAATATATTAAATAAAACAAAATAAAATATATTTAAAGTTAAATTAAAAATGGTTTGAAATGATAATTATAAATTTTAACTGTAAATGTCTTATTGCTTAATTTAAACAATATTATTCATTTCTGATATAAAACAGCAAAGATGATAAACTTAACTTTTATTTCTTAAATAAAAACCATTTATTTTTATCAGCTGTTTGATATTATATCATAGCTGAATTAATTTTAATAATTTTTTAAAATATCATTAGATAAATCCTGTAACATTTAAGTATTCTGAGCTCAAAAATCTTTTCAAGTTGGTTGTATTATATAAACGTCTTATTAGAAATTCAACAAATTGTATATTGCGTGTACCTATATAAATAATAAATTGCCAAAATGTTTGTATATAGTCCTGTAAATATATTGGTGGTTTTCGCTGATGAAATACTTTTATATATTCCGACTCTTTTAAACGTACCAACCCTCGCGTGCACGTCAATACAATACTCTTTGATCATGAATTTTCGTCGCAAAAAGGGTCGTTTGGCCGAACGATCCCACGCCGTTACCAAGGAAACTCTCGAGGGTAGAGCGTTGTTTGTACGCACATGGTTTAGCAGAATCCCTTGATGTTATGGGAGCGGTGGTGGTATAGTATTTCGATTTAACTGTCACCGTCCCCAGATTTCTATATATAGAGCTGCAAGCACAAGGGGTGAGTAGGTATTTTGATTGAATTTCCCCGCTGGGTAAACCTCTAGAACATTCGGTCGGGTCGCCACGTGCCGTTTTTGCAGAGGTCTTTCTGCAAACTATGAGGGTGGCAGTTAGGAGGGACAAAAATAATATATAAGATAATATATATACATTATATACACCTATACACTTCGTGAACTTCCATTACCTAAAATATCGAAAGCGTATATTCGAATAATGGGGTGGCACCACTACGGTAGCATATAGCTCTGCGTAATATAATTGTGTGTTCCTTATTGTTAATTGGTAATTATATAGTTATAAATATACCTCTGAATTATTTATCTTACGAAATGTTGCTAACGTAGCTCTAATAGCATAACATATTCACATCTTAAGAAAACAAGTAATTAACAAACATTGTGTAATACCAGTATTTGATTGAAAATGTATTGAGCTGTTGCTATTTGTTATTTATTTCATTATATTTCATTAGGTAATAATGAAATATTTCAATGATTATATATTTACTACTGAAATTAAATTTCTAGCGTTCGTACCAATTTTTAAATTGTATTTTTTTGGTCTTAATATTGGTTGACACAATATATTATATTGAGGGAATGGTACAAAAATAAATCGAGACTCGTACATTATTAAGAAAATTACTTAATATTTAATTTATAAACATTAATTTATTATGAACTATAATATTTTTTTTTATTATTAGTAATTTATTTTATTTTAATAACTATTTAATGTCAAAGTACAGTGCACACATATATGTTTCATAAAATATACTGTAGACATTTGGAATTATCTACTCATTTAATTATTTTTCGTAGATGTTAAGTAATATTGTATTTATATTTTATACTTATAAGAAATAATATTTTTTAATTTTTAAAGTTTTCGCATTCGAATTGCTACTAGAACAATAAAATCTACAAATAATACGAAATACATTTAATTAATATTGGCACTTCATCCTTATTCAAATTTCGAAATTTCAAAAGAAAAATGTATTATCAGATCATATGGTCTAGTAAAATTATAGTCTAGGATTTATACATGTGTATTTTGAATAAGTCTACATTTTATTCATATATAATATAATTAAAATTATTTTTTAAGACTATATTATTTTCATCTAAAAATGATTCAAATCAATTTTTGTGCGTATTTAAGCCTATAATTGTATAGTTTTTAATGGTTTTAATCATACAAATAAATCTTAAGTCATTGTATAATTTCAGACATAATTGTAAAGTAGCTTACAAATTGCTAATTGGATATAGCTTAAATTATATGAAATGATATAATAGCAATATAGTTATAATATTCCATATAAGGACAACACAAACTTAAATAATATTGTTAAAAAAACTGTTTCTTGAAAAATCGTTTTAATATTATATTTTTTTTTTTCGTTTAGTTGTGATTATATTTTATAATATAAATATATAATAATATAACGCATATTTGTCTTAAATTAAATATTTTATATAAACTATATTAATAGTTAATATTTAATTAAATAAATAGTATTTTAATTAATATAGTTTAAAAATCCAAACTATATAATATAGATATGTATATTATATTACTTCTTCTGTATTTTCGACATAAGTCTCTAATAAACTTAAATATATTTAAGAGAATAAAAACTTGTATTATAGGCTATATAAATTTAAAAAATATATCACAAATAACAGATGAAAAAAATTATATTAAGCAAATAATAAACCAATAATATGATATACTAAATATAAGCATTATTTAATATTTTATTATTTTAAAGTAATGAAATAAATGTTTATTATTATAATTTTAGGTTATATGTGGCATTATATTTCTTGAAGTAAAATTTGAATAAATAATGCTATAAAAAAAATTGTGATTATTATCACAAATTATACTATACGCACCTATTTTTTTTTTTTATTTAATCGATTATTATAGTTGTAAAAAAGTACGTTTCAAAAGGTGAATTTTATTTATAATAGTTAACTTACTGGGAGAGTAGTGAATTAGTGTAGTATATAGAATTGTAGTTGTATGCATGTATGCGCTGTATAATGCACATGTCTTTTCACGTTAAAGTTTTTCGTAAAGATTCATATCTCATGTATAAAATTAAAATTTAAAAACACAAAATATAATATTTGAAAACTTTAATTATTATTTATATTACCTACAGTACTGAAATTTAATTTAGTGCAATTACAATGTAACACATTACAAAATAACTATATAGTGACATAACGCATATTGTTTTCTAATTTTTTTTGAAAAATATGTTGGCTCATATAATATACATTAGGTATTTATATATATATATGCTAAGCCTTTTGCTGGTGTTGCGGATTACAATACATTCGATCACTGTCGAAGTGTCGAACAAACATGATCGAAAGTCATTTATACTTTCGTACCTCTAATACTTAAACCAAACAATAGCAAAATCACATCAAGATTGTATATATTATATACCATACCGTAATATTATATAATCGTATTATTTGGGTCTAACCGTATATTAACAATGTGTCGGACACAACATAATTGATGGGTATTTTATCCGTGTACGTATTTACGTTTTGAACACGAATTCGCAGAACAGGATTACGGACGATGAAGAACGGAAAGGACGAACGGGACAACCGCACAGCGGTGACCGCCAACCGCCAACCGCGCGCCGTGCCGCGGCTTGTGCAAATGTGGGGTGGCTGTACACTCGACGGACGGAGACAGTGGGCGTAACGTTCGTGAGCCAATCGAAACCTGGGCGAAGGATGAGGGGAACATTTGCAAGCTTTTGGCCGGGTCGCGCGCTTGCGCCTTGCGAAAAAAGCTCGCCTTTGATTCGCCACCGGGACCGTCTTATTATTATTACACGGAGGGTAAACATTGTACGTATGCGTATTAAAGTCGTAGGGGTTCATTATGCAGAGGGTTCAGGGTGATATGCGTGCGTTTTGGGGTGCGGACCCTAAAATTTGTCAAACAACCGTCGAGCGGTGGCATTTGGAGGTGGGGGGGAGCTCATTTTGAAGTCACCCAGGGCTTCAGAAACCGTATATATAGAGCTCGCAACGACCAGCTATCCGTCAGTCCGTCGCCGTCGTCTCTCACTCGGTATTCTCTGCAATACTTGTCAGCGACGGCGGCGACGCGACTTTCAACTGCAACATTGACATCCGGACGATCCGTTACTGATGGTGGTGCCACCGATAGCCAACTTTGAAAGCACGCAGCAGGGTGCGTTCGAGTCGCTATCGGGGGCCGTCCAGGTAGCACGACGACCACCACCAATGATCAGTTCAACTACCACCACCACAACCGAGGGTCTTGGACAACTTCCTCTGGTCCACTGGCTGCTTCTGCTACACCGCCTGCTCGCCGTCACCAGTCGCCTATTGGTAATACTATTTTTTTATATTATAATATTATAACATGTCATATCTTATTGCAATATACTATATAGATATTATTATTAATCTTAAATTTAATATTATAATTTCGTTGATTTTATTATCAGGGTTTAATATATTTTTATATTTTTTACTTGAATACTATTGTACAACGATAAAATAAATATATGGTACATACATTGTTTTTAATAATTGTTCATATAATAAATTTGTGACATTAGGGAAATAATTATTTTTTCTTATTTTATTAAAAATTATAGTTAATCATTTTTTTTCAACAGATTTTTTTTTTCTCCAAATATTAACTTTTTAAAAATTTATTTTAATAGAAACAAATATATATTTTTTAATCTATATATTTGTTTCCTTTTCGAATTTTTCTGAGGACTTCTTTCAATTTTTACATATTCTAGGTTCCTTTTTTCATTGAATGTTTTAATATTAATATTTATATAATATATTGCACTTTGACTTTGTATACCTATAGTATAACATTTAGATTAAGATCACATATTTTTATTAAATAGTACATAAGTATATTATTTAGTGTAGGTACCTGCAGAATGATATTTTTACTTTTTAGTCAGTATTACAATTAATATAGTATAAAGTATACACTAAACATAATAATAAAGAATATAAAATTAATAACTATATGATATTTTATGTCAGTAGTTTAACTAAAACTTATAGTTATATTAATATACTATTATAATATTATATATTGTTTCGATCAAAATATAAAATAGATTTTTTCAATCGTTCTGCTAATTTATTTAGCTAAACGTATCAACAACAAATTTGTTATATGAAATTAATTAAAAAGAATTAAATACATTGTTTAATATTTTTTATTGGCAGTGAATTTATTTTAGTAATAAATAATATTAATTATTATAATAAAAATATTATATTAACAAGCTGAGACTTTTCATAAATTTGTTAATTTCAGTTATTTTTACGTTTAAAAATACACTTTTATTCACCTATATTATTTTAGCATCTAAAATGTTTCAAATTTAGTTATTATACTAATAATATCACTAGGACAAAATTTTTCATATTTATTTATCTATATATAATATATATACCTAAATGGAACTATGCTTATATATTTCTTCACAGCTATTAGTTACATTTCGTAGGTACCTTGAATGAAATTTTCAGTATTTCTATTTTATCAGTTATCTCTAATCTAGACATAATTTATAACAAAAAACTAGAGTTACAATCACCCAAATCACAATTAAAAAAATATTAATTAGACGACTATGGTGTAAAAAATATATCGACATAATTATGAATATCGATTTACATAATAACATATTAATTTTAACTATAATATACCGTCAGTGGGTATTATCTATATATGATAGAATAAAAATGTTATTGGTTATAGGACATTAAAGAAAAATTGTAATTTTAATGATTATACAATTATGCCTATGTGAAAAATAGATAGGTGTAATTACTATAAACGTTAATAATTATTAAATAGTTTAGAATACTTATTGTATACCTATAATAAATAATTAATGCTTTGTTATAAATTATTACGTATTATTATGTTTTATCATAACATGTTTTACCATTATGTGGTTACTAATTACCGTGCAACAGTCAGTCTTTATTTGCTTATTTTTTCGGTTGTCATGACAATACGAGTTAACGGGGGTGTCTATACATAGATTTAGTTACTTAATACTTTTGCTTTTCTACTGATAAGCATGTGCTCAGTATAGCTGTTGCAACCGATAACAATATTTACCCGGTGTGGTGCGAAAAGGGTTGGAGTAAAGAGCAGTGCGTGGAGTTTATTTCAAAGCCGGCGTATCAGTGAATAGGGGGCGTGAACGTGGAACTTATGGCAAAGGGGTGGAACGTTGAAGGAGATTAAGAGAATGGAGAGTAACTTGGGTGGACAGCCACCGTGATAGTTCATATCTCCTCCTGACAGACTTACCTTCTTCCCACCCACCGATCTTCACACTTTTATCTACACTAGTGTCTAATCGCGATTACGGCATCCCAATTTAAGTCTCATTCTATTCCAATACAATCTCGCGATATCATTTCTTAATTTTTATAATAATATGGCATTAATATAATATAATGAAATAGTATTAACTACCTACTTATAGTCGCCGTCAATATTTTCATATTTTCTATATAATCTGCTACCGTCGTTTAGTTATATAATAATAATATAACTATCACAGCCTATTATATATACTTAATAACTACAATATGGCGGACTTGTTCAATATTGTGTTCAACTTCATGTCATGTGTTAACTGTATCTATAACTTCAACTCCTTAAAGTCCTTTGAAATCATGCATATCGACGACACCTTTGAAATTCCAACTTTGGGGCCCTACAGCTATCACAAAATATATCACATATTAATCAATACTCATATCAACATTTCTGTTGGGAAAACTATTTATTACCTAAGATTTTTGTGGTGGCGATGGTGTTTAGACTTGTGAACATCTTGGGAATATTTCGAGGGGTTTTCGTGCTGATACGCGAAAATATGAATCAACCGCAACGTCAGGTACAACAGCAATGAGAAGGCTGGTAATCACTTTTAGTCCACCGTCGCTATACATCTGGTAAATGATTTATATTTATAATTATAAGTTATAACATTATTAATATTACTTATACGAACTGTTATGATTACCGTGCAGGTTGTAGGTATACATCTGTTGTCAATTGAAATTGAAATCGACATCGCCAAATTGTTTATTTTAACACTAAAAACTTCAAAAATCGTTAGTCGTGATTATTGTTTTATCCCGTGTACCTCTATGTTACCGATAAAATTGTCATAATTTATTTCCTCATATTATTATTTTTTATTGCTGCATCATTTACCTATGTTTAATTCGCATAGTTAATTTAATTCAAACACTTCAATTTTGAAACTATATGTTACAAAAGTACAAAATCGTTAATTTAATATATTTATATGTTGTATTATAAGCACAATAATTATAATATCTATTGACATATTTAATTGTTTGACATTCAATATATATATATATATATATATATATATATATATATAAGTTCACACGATGAATATGAGTTTTACAATATATATATAAAATAATATAATTGAATATATTATATCGTCTTTCGTTTACAATTTATTGTATTATTATTACTAGAGTTCAATGCTTATGCTCGTACCTACCTATAATATATGGTATCTATAAATTATTATAAAATGACTATCGTCTAGCGGTGTATATGATGAAAAATTTATAAATTCTAATGGTATAAATTCCGTATTATAAAAATGGTTGTGCTTTTATAAAAAGTCTTGAGTTAAATCTAATCTCAATCGTATTCTTTACTGTTATCGCACATCATTTATTTAATAAATAAATGTTGATTCGTAATATTCAATCGATCGCCTAATTAGATGTGTGTCTGTGTATGCATATATATATATATATATATATATATATATATCATATAACATCTTAATATAATGTTGGTTATGATATAATTACCTACAAATTAAATAAAATCAGCTTCGTTTGGGACGCTTCATCTATCCGTGTACATATATATAGTAATAGGCATTTAACAGGTACAGACACCGGTCTGTTGTATACCCAATCGATTTCCGTCCCAGGTGGTTTCTCACGGTGCCAGATTCGGTGAGCTTACTGTCATCGTGACGGGATTGTACGTAAGGTCGTACGAGATGATTGGTGGAGTATCGTACTGCGGGTTGGAGTGAGGTTAGGGGATAACTGTTGCGTTTTGTTACGACTCCGCTACAGCATTACGGTCGGCCAGCCGAGAGATCGAGTTGAGGGGAGGAATCAGTCTTAGGCGAGAGGATAGCTGCATTCAGCGAGGAGGGGTGTGTTGTACGATTATCAACGCTGAGAAGCTAGAGAAGGCGGGTCTGGCCGCTAGAGGGCGTTCGCGGTGAGTATTTGAAATCAATCGAGCACCCGCACCACAATACTTCGCTATCCCACCGTTTCGCTTTCATTTGTTCTGTCGCCTCCGTCATCCAAGCACCTTCTGCCGAACGTTCCTCCAAAAGTCCCTTGTATAATATACGTCTTTCCCATACGCTCACATTTCGTTCATTCTTTCGCCACCGACGACACGCTCCAATCGGTCGCACCGTCGACAGCAGCGCTACCACCACACTCAAGCCGCTATATTCACTCAGGTATTGATTCAAAATCACACGGTCGTTTAATATATTATAGTCACGTCCACGAGGGCGCTGTAGATAGTAGTGTAGAGCGCACCAGTTTAAAATATTTTCACGGTCATACAACTTGTGTTAAAGGTAGGGGTATAGTTTATTTCTTACCAATTGACATTTGACGGTTAGGAATCAAAATTTTCAACTGAGGAACTTTTATCTGGGATCAATGGATAACCCTCGACCGAACAATGTTGCAACAATAAACGTGTGTAATTACCTTCCATTCCTACTGAACGTCATAACTTTATTTACGTTTATCGAAGTACAATACTACCTATTTAACTATGAACTCCAGAAGATATTGGGACAGTTTAATTACACAAGCATTAAGTGGTTTCCGTTGATCCGTAGACAACAGGCCAACGGTACCCAACTGTCGTCAGTGGCCGGATATGCGGTGATTGTGTTCGGGCTATTGATCTTAATGGCCATGTTGCATACGGCCTTTTTGTTCCGCGACCGGATGATTCGAATGCTTTATATTTTCGTCATGTCATTAATCGGCATCAATCCCATGGAATCATTGGACGCAGATTCAGAACCCGAGCCTAATAATATCCATCTTAACGACAATCACATCGAAGATGGCGAAGAACACGAAAGCAGTGACGAAGGGGATTACTTATTAGCCATTATTGACGAAGAAAGCTTCTTCAGTAACGAGGAAGAAAGCTACAGTGACGATGAAGGCAGCTACAGTGACGTAGAAGATAGTGACGAAGAAGAGGACAATAGTAATGGAGACATCTACTACCGCGGCCACGAAGTCGTCGTTGTTGGTGTCAATTACAATAACCCCACCATCTAATTTACGTCGTACATGCAGGTACAATCGTTATCACCGAGTTACATCACGTTCGTTTTTTTTTCTGGCAGATTGAGATTATTAATAAAATATTTTATGTATTTTTACATGCATCCTTTTTTTCTATAATAGAACTTTTTTTAATAAACAATATATTCAGGTATTTACAATGTCGATTTTTCGTACAATACTATTGCATATATGTAATGTTTATTTTCAACAATAAAAACTTGCATAGGTACATTATTAATACTGCTTATTACATACAAAAATCCATGTTATTAGTGTTAGGTATCAGTTTTTGTTTTTTATTCAAAAACGCGATTATTACGTAGTCAATAACTTTTATCACGTTATTCTATTACATGGGTAAAATAATCGAAATTATTAGATTTCCATAATTTATCATCCGTTTATATTAAGTAACTGGAATGGTGTGGAATTTTTCCAAAAAATGAAATTTTCATATCACGAAAGAGGTTTTAATTTCCGAACACATATTATACGCATGACTAGTGAAATTTCGTAATAAAAACAATAGATATATTACTATAATAATAACTCTCATAATCATTAAACATTGAATATACATTTAGTAGGAATAAATAAATAGTTACACAGTGGTAGTAATTATTTGCATATTATAGGTTGTATTATAGATCGGATATGTATTCTTAAATAATCATTCTATGATCTAGGTACCTACGTAAATTTAATACTATTTATAATTGTTTGTAGTGGTGTGTGTAATTATTAATATAATATCATTATGTATTGTAAAAACATTGATTCTAAAGTTGTATCATATTAGGAATTTTTAATAAAGAGTATTGGCAATATGAGATTTCATAACTGTGGATGAAAACTTCACCCAGTCATCAACTGTCACGACCATAATATGAATTAATATATATTAAACTCTCCACTTGCGGTCTAATTTTCAGATCAATATGATTTAATAATTAATTAATAGGTGTATAAATGCATAGTATATTAAGTATTAATATATTACATATAGAAACACATATATTTATCATTGTGACAATATTATAAAATACTTCTGAAATGTCTCAAATTGACCGTTCTATACAGTATTGGGAATGTGTTACTAACAAAAAAAAACCTTGTAAAAACTTCAATATAAATAAATAACATTTTCTGTAAAAATAAAACCTTCTTAAAAATTCTATACAATATGACTTTTAAATTTAACATTCAATAAAAATAAAATTTTAAATAATAAAAATCGACCCAATTAAATTTCAATTCATTAAAATATAATAATTATACTAATAATATTTACTACGTTTGATTAAATTCCACACAGTTTAATCAATGTTATACTAAACTCAATTACAGGCTCTCTAATGCGTAATTTATTGTAGTTTCTTGATTTAACTTAATTAGTCTGCATAACTAACCTTCGCTCTAAAATATCGGCTTCCTTAATAATTCACTAAGAAGAATCGTATTAAATGCTTTGGATGATTAATATCTTCTTAGAGATATTTTATTATTTTTATTATATTCTAATTGTATGGGACATTCAATATTTATGTTTTAAAATATAATAATTATTTTTTTATTATTCTTTGTAAAAAAATAATTGTAAAAATTATAAAAAACTCTTTGAAGAAAGCATAATAAAAGTCATGATTTTTTTTATTAGTATTAAATCCATATTTTCACAAACTAAATTAGGTTAGTGCTACTTGTTTTTCACTAAAAAATCCACATTTGACGTCTTCTTAACTGTCGTTAAATGTCTGTATGCATTATAATATAATATTTATATACAATTTATGTTATTCTGTATTATTAAATTTAACTACTGTAAATATTGTATCGCGTTTTTGTAAGTCTCGAGTGTCAGACATAATTTATTTTCTTCTCGTTTCATAAGGTCTAATTTAAAAACGACATAATTTTTTTAACTATCAAACGAAGCCACTCTATTCATTTTTCTTTTTCAAAAACCAATGCCAATATGTACGATTTCCCTGTGTCTATGGTAATATTATCTACGGCGAAAGACGCCTGATACTCGGTGCTGCAAGTATTTTGTTTACCTCCTCCGCTCAAAAAGTTAATTTATGGATTGATGACTAATATTGATTGCACATTGACCATTGGATGTGAAATATAATAATATCAGTATATTTTATTATCATGTTGTTTGCATGAGCTGTTGTTTGACAAAATCTAGACTTGACCATCGTAATTCCATACATCCGCAGGAGAAATGTCCGTTACACGTTTTACTTATTAAGATATACTATTCTTTATATTAATTACTCATTACTTTATCAATTCGGTTTTCTTTGTATAGTTCCACGTACATATAGATTCAATAAACTAATATATCATACAACCATATCGTAATGACTTGAATATATAATGAGACAAGATAAATAATATCAATACAAAATATCTTGAACTTTTTAAAACTGAAATTCAAAAATAAGTGTTTTTGTTTAGGTACCTCCTAATAATATGAAATACGTCCATATATCAAAGTTTATTATTTACGTATTTTAACATAATAACAATATTGAAAATATGAACATATTATTACCGTCATCGTTTATTCTAATTCTTGATTTTCGTGCCTATAATGTCGTTGCAGTGACCCAGATGTCAACATTTCTACAACATACTGCTACAAATATTATACGTATTGTGTAGTTTAAAATAGATTTAATATATTAATATAAACTTATTCCATATTTTCTATTACACTATAGGCACTGACGACATTTCCGATCGTCGTCCTAACTATATGGGTGTCGGTATACCTGCAGCTGTGTTGTCTCCATTTATTATTTTCTCATACATTTAAAAAGCGCAACGACAATGTCATGTGTACGACCCAAAGATAAACATCTCTCTATACTATAAAACGTAAAAACAAGATCGTTTTATGTCGTTTTTTAGTGTTTGTAACGTTATTTTTACTTTCCACGTATTTATAGTTATTTATCAATATAATAACAATATTTGTTAAACACTTAATAAAATTGTTTGTGTAGATTTTAACACGGACCATAATAATATCAAATGAATAAAGTGTCTGCCACTAGGACCTACACGATGTTATATAGATAGGTACTATTTTTTTTTTTATTATTATTATTCAAGAAAATAATGGGCCTCACTGAACATGTTCGTATGATACTATAGTAATGTAACGTCAAAAAAAAAAAAGAATTTAATAATATATTATATAAACATTTAAAACACTGCGAAATATTATTTTTACAAATGAACTAACATTTCTTTGTTAGATCTAACCTAAACGCTTTGCAGTGTAAGAAATACAAAAATATTAAAAACAAATTATCATCTTTAGATATAAACGAAAATTCAATATTAATTGAATACTATGCGCTATTATAGTATAATAGTATTATAAATCATTATAAATTACATTTTATATATATTTATGTATCTTTACATATAAAGATAATAAATGGATGGCAATATAATAAAATGATATTTAATTAAATTTAATTATAAATGCCTACGATGATGAACAATATAATCGTATTATGACCTTTCTATACGGGCGTTGAGATTTCATTTGATTGCCGCGCTATGACACACTCCTATTTGCTTATTTTTTATTTATTTATTTATTTATTTTATTTTTTTTTTTTTTTGATAGCTATTAACTAACCATCAAAACGTATTTATAAATAATTCCTAAAATACTTTTATTTACGTTCTGCAAACATCTTGGAAAGTATTTCTAAACTTTCCCATTGTGTAAAAACATGCACAGATTATTGGATTGTAAATAAGTTATTTTCTTGTTATAAGATATTTTTTTTTATTAACAACCTATTTAAATATTATTATACATATATTAATTTACATTGCTATGTTCTAATTTCAAAAATGCTATTCTCCACTGATAATTAATATAAACTATAAAAATTTGTTAGCTATATTTAATTCATTGAAATTAATCTAAATTTTTTTTTAATTTTCTGATTAAGTTAATTAATTAATTTTACTACATAATTACCATACTTTGAAATAAAACAGTAAACACCCAATTATAAAATAATACTTATATTTCACAATATAAGTATACATTTCACAAATTTCAACTTTTATTTTGCGGTTCATGTGCATTTGATTGAATTGCGACTTTGACATATAATAAATAATATTATCATAAATGAATAAACAACATGAATTTTTTTTAAAAATTATTATTACGTTATTTTTTTATTCAATAGGTACCTATGCCATAATTCGCGATCGTATTCTAAAATCGCTGATACATAAATAATATAAAATACATAATTTATAGTTTGTATGAATACTCTTTAGTATTGATATCTATCTCAGTATAATATGCAGAAATCCTCTATTTTTTTTTAAACTATTATTATTATAACTATATTGGAGCCTATATTTTGCTTAAAATTGTCTACAAACATTATTTCTATATTTTTGAATATTTAATTTTCATATAGTATTACACGGGCAAAATAAATGCGTTTATTATACAACGTCTGCTCCAAAAATGTAATATGAGTAAATAGGAATATAAGTAATATAAATCACTATAAAATATTTTTAAAAGCCAATATAAATGCATAAATAAACTACGTATCAAATGGATTGAATGTTTAAAAAAAAAATTGGACATGTCCCTCTGCTGTATAGTAGGTATCAAGTGTACATCATCATTGAGTAATAATATATTATAATTTTAATTTTAATTTAATAGTAAATTATTGTAGGTACTTATCAGAAAAAATCGAATCTAAACAAAAACGGTCTAGCATGATATTTTTAACGAAATTTTAATATAAAAAATATATATTGCGATTGCCTATTAGCATCTAATTCATTTTTCTATTGGTACACTATAGGTTAAACTAATTTTTGACAAATCAAAACATATTTATTGCATGCTAATTATTATATAATATTGTTTCGTATAATATTACTAGCTTAATTATAATTACGTAGATACTAACTTTTTAACTTATTAAATTACCGACGTAGGTACCTACCGTTGAACGGTGTGAATTAGAGTTGTATAAACACCTTAAATTAATCTAAATATTTAGAAAAGTTAATTGTGTATATTAAATAATAATAGACGTAGCGACGAAAAATTTTAAATAATTACGGGTAATATTATATAAATTGCAACAAAATTACTAAAATCAATATTTTTTGTATAAATATACAAAATTATTCGACATTATTTTAAACTTGAAATATCTATAAAAATAATTTTGCATTGATATTTTTGAGATTCCTAGGTTTCTGTAAAAACAACTCATAGGGGACCTTGTACTACATTTCTCAAATCTTATCTATAAAAATTGAAAATGATGTAAATTTTAATTACAAAATAATTTTCAAATGTTCGTGATTTTTGACGTATTTCCTTAAATTTTGCATTTCAAACACTCGTGAAATAAAATTGTGAGTGTAATATATTTTCGATATTTTTAAATTACAATTAGAATAAATCATCAGGTATCTTGCATAACATTTAAAACAACGATTTTACTGTGTTTAGAAATGCATTACATGTTTATGTTAAGTTATCAACAAGTTTATAAAAAAAATTACAAATATTAAAATTTCAAATGCTTATTAAATGTTTAAAATTAGTCCAATATTTTGATAATTCCGTCGAATATGAAAAATAATAATTTAAGTAGTAGTGGCATTATTCAAGTTCCTATGATTAATATATTTTAAATTACGACAAAATACCGAACAACAATGTTTCTAACGCCCGTAAAAAATAAATATATGGTTTTTCGCTAATTTATTTATTTTTTTTTTTTTAATTCCAGTAAGAATAATTTATAGCGACTATCTCATTCTGTAGTTTCTTGATCTCGTTGCTCGTTTTGGATCCTTTAACCTCGTGACCTTTTCATAATAATTTAACTTATTTAATTCAAAATACAATAATATTACGTACAACTTTATAAAAAGCACAGTGCATATTAACAACGTCAGTCTGCGGGTCTTGAAACCTAACCTAACCATTCGGGATACGAATAAAATGATTATTTTAATTTTTAGCTAAATATATCACGCTGCATGGCACGCAAAAACAGCTAGATTAAAAACTAAATAAATCTTATAGATTATAAATTATGAACACACACAATCATTTAGGTTTAGGAAAACAGTACTTATTTTTGAATCCTTCGACGATTTGAAAAAAAATCGAAAACAATAAATGTATATTGTTTTAGAATCGCCATAATATCATAGTATTTAGCCGTATAAAATATAATACGATTCCCAATACGGTCGCGCTATCTGTGGAACACCTCCGTGAAGACGGCCGAACGCGGCTCGTCGGCGGCACGCCGTGTACCCATAACAATATCAATAACAATAATATTATTATTATTTTTTTTTATCACCACGATCGCCGGGTCGTAACTCGTGAGCAGCACCCTCGGCGCAGCGTCGTCGGCGTCACGGCGCGCCCGATCGATATTTTCGCCGCCGCCGCCGCCGCCGCCGCCGACGGTCGTTTCTGTTATCAAAGCCCGTCGTCCCGGCGGCAGTAGACGACGCGTCTCCGCGACGGTTGACGGGCGTTGCTTGTGCGTGTCAAAAGTCACGGGAATCGCGTACGCAGTCTGGGGCCGGTCATTGCGCAGCATCGCATCGCAACAAACTCCGCGCGGTTCGGCGTGCGTCGGAAGAAGTCACCGGCACGGTAATTCAATTTGTTCGCAGCGTAAAACCATTCCGCGATTCACTCCTCGTCGGCACGCCGACGCCGTAGTAGCTGCGGCACGATAATAACACAACAGGTAGGCGCGCAAACAGCGTCCGTGAAACGTAACGCGCTCGTTTCGCCGCAATAATATCGTTTTATAAACAGTCTCCAGCCGCCGTTTCGCAGTTCGTCATCGTCATCATTATTATTATTATTGTTACGACGGCGTAATTCGTCGCGATGTAATAATATTATTATTATGCACTATCGATCGCGGAGGGCGTGCGAGTGTGTGTGTGTGTGTGTGTGTGCGTGTGCGTGTGCGTGTGCGCGGGCGCCCCGCGCGGCGTGTGCGACCGGAAGACGGAGGCGTAAATAAATAATATTTCGATCGGCGGAAGTCGGAAGTAAACGTCGACGGCGGCGTACGGTTTTTCTTATCCGTCACGAATGACCGTTATCATTCGCGTCGGTCGATTATTCGTCTCGCAACAGTATTCTCACCGCGTCGTTGCCACATTTTTTTTTTTTTTATCGTCATTTTTTTACGGTCTTATTTTTCGGTGCCCGTAAGTCGTATTATTGTCGTTATTATATTTATGTCATTCGCAGACTCGTCTCGTCTGCCGCGGTTACCCGTTCAATATGATTTCACGGACGAATCGATGGATATTTTTTTACCTCGTGTTGGGCTCGCGTAAAAAAATATTATCGCGTTTTTTTTTTTTTTTTTTTTTTGATATCGGTTAAGCACCTACCGAATCGTCAATAGCTATAAAATATAATGTTATTCTAATCCTCTATTCCTGCGCGACAATAAATCAAACACTTTATTTCGAATATTTTTACATATTTGAACGTTAATCATATATATATATATGTATACATTGTTTACGTAGCTAAATTTAATGATTGTTTTGCGTCGTTATTGTCGTTTAAATGATTGACATTTGGTGTTTAATATTTTCGAATCTGAACATACCATCTAAAATTGTCAGAGAGAAAAATATTACATTTTCGTTAAAACATACAATTTCCTCATAATAAATATTATTAGGCATCTACCAATATTATGTATAAATAGAAAATAACACATTCAAACACATTTTATTTAATATAACTATACACATTTTTTGTATAAAATCAATTGTCCACTTTATTACTATGTAAAAAATTTAATTAGTATGTCATAATTTATTTGTTTAATGATTCGTACGTTGTACGGTCTGTGGATCTTGTTCTATTGAATAAATATTCTTTGGAATTAAAAACTAACATTTATATTGAATTGGATTAATATTAAGTCTATAATTATGCTAAAATTAAGGAATATTGTATAGTATCAAGTAAATATATAGTAAATACAATCCGATCAACAAAATTGTAGGAGGCTATTATAATAATATGTGGTAATACTTACTACATAATATAATATAGTAGATATAATATTATTTTCACATTCATAAATTTCTTTTTTATGGTGCAATTCGTATACCTAGGTACATAGTTTTTTACATTATTCTAGTATCAAATCATCAATAGAAATATCATAATTATTGTGTTTATAAATCAAATTAAAAAATTTTCAATAATTTTTTTCTGTTATCATTAATCGTTATATATTTCGTGGAAATTTAACAACGATAATTATAAATTTGAAAACAAATCCTTTTTAAAATAATTTTAATCAGAAAAAAAACGTTTATCTACAACACTCTGCAGTCGAATTTATTTGGATAAGATAAACGATAATACAAAATTGATCTCCACACGATTCCCGACACGGATGTTGGTAGGTGCGTAATATAATAATTTACATCACAATCTTATCATAATATTTTCAGTGAGCAATGTCGTTATTATAATAATAATATGCACGTTAATAATATATTAAATGTGTGACTATCATTAACTCCAGTTGTTATGCCAAAAACCATCATCAAAATTAAATAAATGGATACTTTTGTACGAGGTGCCGTCACAATCATTATTTTATAATCGAACGATTTTCATTATTTTAAGTAGGTACATGCCATTCGCATTTTTCGGCACATCTAAAACCCGCTATTACTATTACTATGCACACGTACATAATAATATATACAATAATTGTTTTTTTTTTTTTTTAAGCTTGGACTGCTATATTATTATTGTTTTGTATCATACGTTGTTTTTCTCCCAATTATTCGAGTGCTCATTTTTGAGTAGTTGTATTATATAACAATTATTATTTGGGCTAGGATGTATGCACATAATATAAAATAATAAAATATGCAAGAATAATGACCAATAGTTTCCAAACCATCTTCGTGTGAAAATTATGCATCTTCTTGTTTTAAATTTGATTTAGTAAGAAAACTTAAGTTACTTTGTATGCAAGCTTAATATTTTACATTGAAATAAATTCATAGAATATTAAAAAAAAAAAAAGAATTAATTTCAAATAAATTTCTAGAATTTTTAATCGATTCTTTTTCTCGGAGACTACAAATTCGTTGAATTTTTATGGAATTTAAATAATTATCAGAGTAATATGACGCGACTTTTTTACATTATTACTTTCGTTAAAACATATATCAAAATAATAAATATGCACTTTTCATGTTTACATGTCAAGTCAATAATTTATTTTACAGAAATAAGCGAAGTAAAAAAAAAGATCGTGTGTATCTCTACAGGTAGTTCCTGGACAGCATGACTAACCGAATTCGTAAAAAATAAAAACATACGAATGTATATTACCCACATATTATATCCTAGCCCTCCATGAAATATTTAATTTTTTTTTATCGTGACCTTTTTTTTTTTTTTTTTTGTTACGGTTATCATTTGTCGTGTTTTGTACATTATTATTATTTTTTTTTTGTTATTTAAAAGCTAATGAACGAACCGACTTGACGGACAAATTTTACAACGCATTAATGGTTCATGATAATAATACATATTGCATTATGTGTGCATGGTTTACTTGAACTTCGGCTTGGTCGGAGTGTCCACATCGTAAATAGAAATAATAATTAATAACCAAAACGTTCTTCCGTGCGTGTAGATATTGCGGCGGCGGCGGAGACGGCGGCGGCGGCAGTAGCAGCAGCAGTAATAGCGACAACTCGACGCCCACCATCAGCACCATCACCAACGCCGCCAACGTCCGAACAAGCGACAGCCAGACGCCGCCACATCGCCGTCCGGGACGATCCACAACGATATCGTCACTGTCATCTGTAAATACCAATAACAAACCACCATCACCAACAACACTACCACCACCATCACCACAGACATAAACGACACGATAACACAGGTAGCCAACGTCAACGACCACGTGGACGTAGCTATGCAGGCGTCCACGTCATCCGCGTTCGTCCGGCGGCGGCCGTCCGTCTTGCACATGGACGGCGCCGGCAGTCAGCGCGTCCAAGCCGCAACCGCTTTTTCGTCGGTTGACCGTCTGCTGGCGGACATTGCGTACCAGCGGCAGAAGGAACGGCAACGCGTGGCCGCTAGGGGCCGGCAGAGTCGACGACGACGCGAAGACGGCCAACAACCGGTTGACACTTCGGCCAGGGGTAAACGTCTTTTACATAATATTATGTATTTCATTAGACCGGTGGTGGATATTGGACCCATTTTTTTCTCCTCGCCAACCGTTTTGGCGGGTGTCAAAATATTATTTTGCGTCGGACTTGCAGGAAAAAAACGCTCAACGTGGGCACACTATTATCGAGAGAATTACAATTATCGTGAAATGTTTATTATTATTTTTAACACTAGTTAGGTGTTACGTTCGACTTTGAGTAGATATCAGAATACAAACTGAACGAATGAAACGTTTACATATATTGTAAATGATATCGTACAAAATACGCGCACGCTTTGATTTCGATTTTATATTTTAGGAAAATAAAATCAAACACAATAGTGCTACGATTGGAAAATACGAACATTTGTCATTATACTGTGGTTCCCTCGTGCATTTTAACTTGTAAACGATTGTTTTTTCTTTTTTTTTTTTTTAATATCAGTACAGCAGCAGGCATCAAGGATTAGGGTAGGTTAGGTTGTCTCGCACGGCAGGCACCAAAATGATAATACAAATGGACATCGATCGCCATTCGTATAATATATATATATACGGTTGTTTGTCAATAATTTGTCGTTTCTCGTGAAATTTACAGCTATTATAATTCGTTTTCAGTACATCTGTTGACTTTTTATACCCACAATATAAGAACGATATGTTTAGATTATTTAACAAAAAAAAAATAATAATTCCAAACTACAACAATAAATTATACAGACCGCTTGCCCTGACCGGTAAACAATCAATATTATAGGCCTAACCAGTCCACATGTTTTTTATGTTCATATTTTCATTTTCGTTAATTATTATACGTTTTGTAATGCGTACCTATCGTTTTAGGAGGAGCAGTGACTAAAACTGGAGTAACAGCAACCGGATCTGAGCTCGATGATGAGGCTGCCTCAGCTTACTGGTGGACCGACGTGTTCCTTCGATACTTTGTGTTCGACGAAGACTGCACGAGGACCGCCTCCACGGCCGACTCAGACGACTTGCTGTTCTTCGTGAGGCGCAGGCGAAATAAGCGCAAGTGCATTAAGCGCCGGCTGTCCTCCCAACGTCGGCGACGGGTAAGGATGTACAACCATGTACCTAATACCTATAGGTGCCCATGCAAATCTATTTTTATTATTTGCAAGGAAAATCTAACTAGGTAATAACTTGGTGACCATAATGTATTATTAAAATTTAGCTAGCATATTAATATTAATATTATATTAATAAAATCGTAAATGTGTTGGGGTTCAACAGTCTTTGTATACCTAACTTTAATTTGGTCCGTTCCATGAATTATAGTGTTTGGCTCGCTAAATTTTGTTCTCATATATAGTATTTACTCTTAAAATAAAAGACACACTTCATTATACTCATCCCTTATTCACAGCGTATTGCATATTCCTATACGTCCAGCTTCTCGCCTCGATGTAGCTATGTTCTATTTCATCTGTTCTCAGTGGACATGGCTATAACCTTCTCCCAAATATTTATTTTTTCTACAAAATATGCTCTTTCTCGTGTATCGATTTGTATAAACTCTTTTACAACTAAAATCTCTTTTGTAAAATGATTCGTTATGAAAAATAATCTATATATCAATTATTATCAACTAATATTTTTACTGAGGTCTTCGGTTTTTTCCCTCAATATTAATTTATAAATCTTGTCAATCTTGTGTATAAATTGCATCTTTTGAGAATGGATATTCGTTTTATTTCCTGTTCAGTGGTCAGTAAATAAAATAAATTAAGAAAATACAATATTCTGTAAAATCAATCACGTCATCACGAGTTTCATGAAATGTCATATTTTTGTTTATACAGTTATTTTATCACTGACATATTTTCAATTTTTCTTTTCTGCATGTAGGTCACTTACGACACTCGGGCTTACCGAAAACAACAGCACAACCAACAACAGCAACAACAACAGCAACAAAAGCCAACCATGTTGCCGATTGGCGACCCGGCCATCCTGTGGCGGCACACGGTGTGCCTGAACGCTATCGTCCACCGGCTGCGGTACACGCTCACGGTGGCCGTGTGTGCTCATGTGCCCAGAAAGGCAGCCGCCTCCTCTATCTATTTGAGCGACTGCGGTGGGTCGCGAGAATTTGTTTGGGCCAACAGGCAAGGAGATTGCGAATACGACATGCAGCTGCTGTCGCGCCACGTACACGTGAGTATAATAATAACTATATCGTCTCGTGGACCTTCTGCGCAGATCTTAACGACAACCGATAATCTCGCCTCACAATTAATTTTTTTCGTTGTTGATTGTTTTTGAAACGAGCAGACAGTGTACGCATCGACTAGTGGCCGGCGAATGGATGCGGCCAAAGGACCAAGAGAGCGGCCGGTATACCCTGCTGTGTGCTGGGCTGTTGACGATTTTGCCGAGGTAGGCATTATAGTGCCTATAATATGTTATTACTTACTTATTATGTAAAATAACATTTTGTCGTTGATTAGTACCTATGCTCAATCGTAAAGGTTTAATTTTATAACTTGAGATAATATTTTTGTTTTGAACGGATAAATTAATTCATTTCTAGAATAATTAAAACGTTTCTGGGTTCAACTCATCAATATTTTTTATCAATTGTTCAATGGAAATGATAAAAAAAAACAATTATTATAATTTGATGAAATCTTCTAAATAAACGATAAAAACTATTTGTCATTCGTCAAAATACAACGTCGACATCTGTTTAAAATCTAGATAAGACGGTATACATGTTATCATATAATATCCAGACGTACCATATTTAATATGTTTGTCTCATTTTTTATATAATTTAATACTGATATCGTTGACATTGGTTAATTTTATTTGTGCAGAAAAGAGCTCTGTAGAGTGTTAAATTAAATGTACATACTTTTACGATTGGTATCATTATTAAGGACGTATGTTTTTTATATTTTACTGATAATATTAATTAATAACGTCATTACATCGTTTGTAACGCAGGCTTTTCGCGCGGTGGTTGTACGCCCTGGACAGACGGTGTGCACTGAGCTGGTTGCCACTTGGCCTGGTCCGACAACCGTTGTTGAAGAACTCCTCAACAACGAAAACGATGATGGCAACGACCACGATGAATACGACCTGGATGACAGCAATTTTAATCTGTTTGGTCGTCACAAATCTATGCCCGTCAAACTACAACAGAATCAAAACAGAGCGGTACTCTTCACGGGTGCCGTCCCATATGCCGCGGTGCGAGCCGCATACGAGTGCAAGGCAATTAGAACATTATCAATTATTATTCCACTCAAATTTTCAATGTAAAAACATCTCTGGTACTCGTCCCATTGTGGTTTTGGAAGGAACACATAATTTAAAAACAACTTTGGAGAGAATGATACGCCTTCCTCTTATATTGTATATTTTTTTTTTTTAATAGTACATACGTAACAAAACAAATACATCCGTTTAAAAAGCGTAAAAATATAATACGATTGTAAAAAAAAAAAATATACAAAAAAAAAAAAATGTAACGTGTGTCAAAGTGGTCTCGTCATGCCATGATAATTACACAAAACTTATGCCAATATTTTTCAACTGACTTGCAACATTAAGCAACCAGCATAAAAAAATGCGGAACCTTGTATTTTCGTATTAACCACTAATACATATCTTGTGTGGACAAATTTATGCGGCCTCACATCGTCTTATCAAGCTCGAACACTTCATAATTTAAACACTAATTTGCAACTTAAGACAATTGTAATACAGTTCGCAACTTCGTAGTTATGCCAGACTTCATCTTTCAGGCTGGAGCACCCCTCCATCCTGAAAAATGAATTTTGCTGTAACTACAAAAATGCAAATTCTATCACAAAGGTTTCCCTAAGTTAAAAATAGTAAAGTTAAAAATTATGAAAATTTTGATTTTGATACGACAATGTAATGGGACCGCGTTTGTTTGGCCTCATGAGATATGTATTAGAGATTAAAACGAAAATATAATGTTGCACATTTTATTATTCCGGTTGCCTATAAAATTGCATTTTATTTGCAAAAATATTGGTACAGATTTGATGTGTAATTATCATGACATGGTGGGGCCAATTTGACGCACGTTAGGATAAATGAAGTTTGACCATGTTGAGGGCCGACTGCATGCTTTAATTAATTGTTTATATAATTTCGTAAAACTAATGACATTGAATCAAGTGTAAAATTTCACTTTGAATTGGTAGTTAAATTTTCATTTTTTTTGTTTAAATACCATTAAAACTGTCTATAAAACTCTTCGAAAACGCTGATGAAACAATTTCTTAAGTGTTAAACGTGTATAGATAATTACATATTAGACATGATTTGAATATGAATTAAAATAACGAATCTACCCCACTAATTCAATGTGAGAGAAGGAGAATTGGAAAACATTAATTATATAATTGATAGTTAATATCCCCTGTAGAAGATGTAACTGTATCTCTCTTCATATAAGTACTTATGTGCATATGCAATAATTTGAGAGTGAACCGTTGTCATTCATAAAAAAATTCAAACACTCGCTCTAAGATTAATTAAACTTTGATCATTACTTATTTGATTATGCAAATTTCAAAGTCTTCCTTTAAAATGAACCACTTATTAAATAAACTATTTACAGTGGTGCCACATCTTGAAATTAAATTATTTTTTTTAAATGTTCACATATGATACATCTATTTATAGAGGACACATTCGACATATTACCTCAATTTTTAATATTTTGTGACTTACATTGTTTCTCAAATAAGTGGTTCAAATATAAAAATATGTTTCTTTCTTCCATTTTTTATTTTTTCTTACACCAGTTTTGGTTACCGATTATTTCCGATTTTAATATTGCCCTCGAATCACTATATTGAGTTTAATACGTTGTTACATAACGACACTCGTATTTGGCACTTCATAACCGTGGCCCGTTTACAGATGAGTTTATACCGCGACGCAGAACGCCAAAGGAGGAAACGGCGGAGGCAGCAGCAGCGGAAACGCGGCGGTGGAGGCAAGAAATCGTCGCTGGGCGCCGCCCTGTCCGCATCGCTGACGGCACTGTTCGTGGGCGGCAAAGACTCTGCCCCGTCGTCGGATTGCGGAGACTACGACAATTATTACAGTTCTGCCTCTTCCGCAAGTGCCACCGTCGCCGACGCCGATCGTGTCGAATACGTGACCGTGCGCGGTTGCCGGTCGAGCTATGACAACGACGACAGCGGCGGCGAATTGTCGTCGGACGACGAAGGCTGCTACGACGAAGACTTCGACTTTGGCGACATCAGCGACGAGGACGACCCCTACGACTACACGAAGGGTCTGGCCCAGATGGCTGTTACGCTCGGTAAGTACCAAACGCTTTTTTTTTACCTAAAAAACTTATCAGCGTGTTACGTCTGTGTTTGTGATGACTATTATTATTATTATTATCATTATTATTTTTATCGTAATTGTTTTGTTATATGACCATAAAAAAAAAAAAAAAAAATATCTGAAAACGATTAATTCTAACCCAAAATTATTCCAGATTTGTAAGAATAGGAGCCGACCTAAGAAAATACCTAAAACTAACTCATAAACGTTAATATTTTTTTCTTCCGAATTTCGAATAAGATTATTCACCTATTAAAAAAATACCCTTTACTGTTCATATTTACGCGCAAATTAGATGGTTAATTTTAAACTAATATTAAAGAGATTCATTAAAAAGGCCGATTTTTATTTCATTATTGTACTGATAATTCTAAACATGGAATATGAATTTTAAAAACTGATTTGAATTCTTTAGATCCTATAATCATGACAGGTAGGATACCTCAACCAACTGTCTTAATATGCCATATTTACTGCAGTATTGTTATAGCAATATGTTACACCTAAAGGATGAGATGGTTTCCTACTCAATCATACCAAATTCTTTATTCCACATGTTTTTGATATCAATTTTTGTAAGTAGCTTTTTGCATTTGTAGTATTTTAGTTACATTTTTTTGCATGTTATTTTTGTAAATAATTTTTCCAGACGAATTTTAGTGAATGCCTCTATTTTTGCATGACTTTTTTCATGTTGGATAATGTTATACTACGTAATATATTTTTCAAGTAAAATGTTATCATCCCTACAGTACGTAGATTTATAATAATTAAATTTGCGCGCACAGTTTAGTAAAAAGAAGACGCATGCTATGACAGCATATTAAACAACATATTAAAATTACAACACAATGTAATGAATGATACGCGTACGATTGATTTAATCCAGTACGAACATTGTAGTTTTTTATATATTATTATTTATATACACATGGGAAATGGATTTCAGTATTTCTTATAATATAGGTATTCTTAAATGAAGTTTTTTAACTAATTGAATAACACTAAATAATAATAAATATTTAATCAAAATTCGTATGTCATACTAATGAGATAGTTACACTGTATTTGCTATACAATGTACATTAATATATATATTGTGATATAACAGTAGGTACATATACATTAGCATAATATAATATATTATAATTTGTCACAATGGTACAATGGTCAGTTTTAAAACCCCCAACACAGGTAATGATTTCTGTTTTAAAACAAACATAAAATTTCATTAACAGTAAAAACTATAATGATTATAAAATACATAAAAATTTAATTATATATTCACAAAAAAACTGAACATTTTTATTGAGGAAAAAATGTAGTAAAATTTTTTTAAAAACTATTAGTTTTTTTTTTTATTTCATTATGTAACATTTCAATTTTATGCACAATATTTATATTTTAAAAAAATGTTTTAAATAAATCCATGAATAAAATAAAACATATTCAGAAAAATATACATTATACAAACTTGACAACGTAGTCTAAAAAACAGTTCAAAATCATTCGTTTTTTGGTTAAAAAAAATCTTTGATAAGCGACATTCGTTCGTAATCGTGTTATAAAAAAGGTAAAACGTTCGCAAACATGTTGATCTTATTTGTGCATTAGGGAAGACTTCTAATATAGAACTGTGGATAGCTGGTTCAAAATTTATAAAAACTTTAGTAGGAGAGCACGTTTGACCAATGGACGTGGAATGGCGAATTACATGTTGAAATGCATACTTGTACGTGGTATTACATTTGTCGGGTAGTAAAAAGAAAGATAGTAGTGGTAAATATACATCATTTTTTAAGCCATGTATGTTAAAAAGTTAAGAAAGATGTTTAGGGCAGCTTTTGAAAGTTCCATCTACGTACAATTTATTTACGTTACACAGCACTTTTATTTTATGTCGTAGAAAATCCAATTATAGAATTTTCTTTGTCGTTGATAAACAAAAATTGCCTATTTCACCTATGTTAGTTTTAATATCCATAGACTCCAAAGCAATACGTAATACTTTAATGCAACTTGGCAGAGGGGGGTGTACAAATGAACGGGCACGATGAATATTGTGTCGAATTAATGATAAATCATTCGTTGTCAAAGTCGATGCATCACATTTCTTCAATTCTGAACGAATAAATTTTGAAGATTTACAAGAAATGTCTTCTAAGGTTTTTCTTTTCAGAGAATTACTTAATATTTGCCTATTTAGACCTTTTTCCTCATTTTTTGGTTATAATCAGTATTACTTTCAACTATTGTATTTAAAGGATATAATTTTAAAAAGCACTTACAATTTTTGACACTGCAAGGCCACCACTGTACATCGTTTTTCAGTCTTTTGTGAAAACAAAATTTGTAGCCTTTGTAAAGAATAATTGGCTTCGATTTTTCACTATTTACAAACTTCATAACAAACTTATAAAATATACCGTATAACACACAAACAGAATTTGTTATCTTTGAAGATGTACTAAGTGGTGAATAACAGTGTAAACTAACAGATCAACACTGTAATATTTTGCGTCTGAAATATCGACGTTATACTTTAGATAAGATACTAGTTTTGATATAGTATTAATAAAATTAGATTAGATGGAAATGTTTCCCAGGTCACAACTAACCTAGTGCTAAAACATTACCGGGTCGCAATTCACCGGTCTCCGACATCGTTAATGACATGCCGGGCCGCAACTCACCTATAACCGATATTTAATATCAGGGTACCTAGTAGGGTTTCAAGTGCAAGTAGAAATACTACGAGCAATCACTACCGATAGATCACAATCTATGGAAATAGTGTGTGGGCGAGTCAAAACCTGCACGCCATACAAAAGTAATGATATGTTTTGTGATCTAACGGTGACGCTAAGACAACCAGTCGCAATCAGCGGAACCATAACCTATAACCCAATATCTAAATATGTATACCACAGTAAATATCTCTATGTAATTTATATTGTAGTTGTAGACTTAGTGTTTCGCCAATGTATGCGTGTGTAGGTAAAGTGTCGTAGCGTATAATACCTAGTATAGAAACAAATATAGAAGTGTCACACGATTTAATTTCAATTTCTTTGGATTATTGTAACTGCTTTTTCTTACAAAATATAAAACAAAATGTGAATTGTTTAATAACAAAAAATGTTCCTATACACTAACACATTATCCGTGCATAATTATGTGCACCATTTTCCAGCTGCCATTATGTACCAAGCCACGGTACTATAATTTTATAAAATATTTTGAAATTGGCATAAGTAGATCATTAATGGTATTTTTTATTTTGATCGTAAGCATGGTTTTTAGCAGTTCTTGCTTCATTTGGTCAGAAATATTTATTTCCAAATTATTAAAAAATAATTTGAAAATAATGTTTAATATAAATACGATATTATATGTTATATTATAGATATTATATGATATTATACTATATCATAGTCCACCTATGATACTTCGTTGTAAATATCAATAAGCTATTTATAATTCTATACATTTAATCATTCATTATTAGATAGTTACTAGATAGATTTATTACATTATTAAATGGATTAGTAAAGATTTGTATATTGTATTTTATTTATTTATACATTAATATCTACTGAATCCTTATCATGGCTTCGTGTTGAATAAACCTAGTGTAAGTGTTATATAAGGAAGTAGTTCCGTTTAAAGATTATTGTTACTTTAATGATTATAATAATAATAATAATAATAATAATTACATTACATTATTCTTACGGACGGTAGTATAAACACAACATTTCTGTTTATCATGCGAATTTTATAAAATTAATTATTTAACAGCTCCGATACAACGAATGGATACGGCTACCTTGGGTATCGATGGTAATTCTGAATACCATGTCCACCACCATTATCATCACCATCACCACATACATGCCCAACAGTACTGTGGTGTTGGAGAGGATGACTGCGGTGACACTGGATACGATCATGACCAAGATTTTAATGCCAGCTTGTATTATGACCACGCTAATGATGATTACGCCCCAGCGGTTGGTTACCAGCGACAGCAGCTCGATTCCTACACTGGAACGACCACAGCTTCTGAACCTGGTGACTACTATGATTACGGGTGGGACTATGAAACAGCGACCAGCAGCGAGCAGCAGACACCTCAGACTCCATCTTATTATTATCAACATCAACAACAGCAACAACTCGAACGTCAACGTCGCCGGGATGGCAGGCTGGTAATATATCCTTTATTAATTAATAAAACAGTTGGACTTGTTAGATGGAATCTATTAGAAACATGTTTCGTTTTCGTAATTGACCGTTAGTTGTCAGGATTGAAAATGTTATATAATTGCATGCTAGATTTACTGGGACAATTAATTTATATTTCCATTATAAATGGGAGCCATCTTTGACAAGTTCCACTACAGTTATAATAATAAAAATAATAATATTAGTATAATAAAATCGTTCCTAACACAGACATCACAAAAAAAACTTTATTGGTGGTATGATTTTAGTACGTGATATGTCTTCAAGATAATTCATAACCAGTTATAAATAATCTATAAAAACATGAACCTATATAATATAAAAATTAAACGAATATTAATTAATCCTTAGTTAATTATGATCCTAAACTTGTATATTAAACCTGCAATGTTATATGGCTGTGCTTATACGTTTTAAATTAAAGTCAAGTATTTACTATAGTATATCTGTTTTAATGATTTTACTACTTCTATGTATTTCTATTTTTAATTTTCATATTCAAGCATTCATTCGTTAACTTATATGGATTAGGCCAGCATATTTAAAACATAATTGATGATATACATACAAAACATTTAACAAATATAAATGATTATTTTTTATACTATAGAACTCTTAAGAATCGATAATTAAATTAGGTCTGCGTTTAAACATTTTTACAATATAGATAATTTCCTGATAATGAAATAGTATTTATTTTTCTACATTGTTTCTTGTATTGATTCATATTATCTGTTTCAATTATGCATACAATAGAGACGGCTCAGTGACCCATGTTCGACATCTGTTTTCGATCAACTGGATGACAATGATCGTGGTACAGAGCAACATTACCAGAACTATCAACAACAGCACGAGATCAATAATTATAACAGCACGCATGGAATGAAAAGTTGGCGAAAACAGCAACATGACTACCAACACCGGTTACAGCAGCAACCGAATAGCTATGGAAGTGTAAAAGGATTATCGTCGGTAGCGTTAACGCCAGGAAAACCTGGAAGAATACAACATCCGCATCGAGCCTGGTCTGAGAGTGATGGGTTGGATCAGTATGGTAGTGGCCTTGTTCAACAAAATCAAAATCAGCAAAAACCTCAACTGCTACCACCGCCTCCTATACCTTATTATTGTGCTGCCGAAGCGGCCGTATCGGGTTTTGTGCAATACGTGCACAAGAGTCCGAGTGGCTGGTGGACACGAACTAAAAACAAGCGGCGTAGAAGGCGTTATAGGAATATGAAACGAAAATCAAGTGGAAATACCATCACAACCATGGGCCGTCGTCGAAGTTCCAGTGCTGGTGGAAATGGCTGCACCATCACCGATGACGAAAATAGTGACGGCTCAGGTTCAGGATCAAACTCGGATCATGGCGAATCAAACTCCGATGAACAATACAGTGATGGTGAATTTATTGGTGTGCTTGCTGCTGCCGCGGCATTTGGCCAAGACCCTGATCGAGAATGGTCGCAACGAGGAAACGCCGGTGATCCAGTAGCTGATTGGGACAGGTATGACTGTGAGAGTGACTCATCAGCAGAACCTGATGAAAATGATATGGTTGAATGGACAACTGAGATTATAGCTACTGATATAAGGCGCAAACAACCACATAAAAACTGTAAGAATAAAACTATCACGATAAATTATAAAAACCAGTTTAGATAATAAATATATCGTTAATTAAAAATATGTGTTTTCTTCATATGTTACAGGTTCAATAGTAGCTACACCGGCGAGGGTAGTACACGATAATTACTTACGTTTTTGTGATGCACAGTCACCGACACCTGTTTTTACAAACCGTTTACTGCATCATCAACAAAAACAGCAACTCATTGGTCACTCACAGCAATTCCATCGGCAAATGCCGCTTCCACAATTCCGACCTCAACCACTTGAACCTCCACCACCACCACCTGCATTGAGCGTCGCATTTACTGCAGTGGCTTGTCCATGGTGGACAGTGTTAGAAGGTAAGCTAACTTAAATTTGTTAAATACATTTTTACGCAGACATTGAATTACAAAAAATAAACTAATTTAATATATACAATTGCTCGTTTATTTTTTTGGTTGGTGAATAGACGTGCTACATGTGAATGCCAAAACTTCTGGAGAGCCATTGTCGTCAAATAAAACAATTACGGGGTTACCTCTCCTCACATTTGATTAATTATAAAACACATTATACCACATTACAAAACTGAATTCAACGATAAGAAATACAATGAAAAAACAATATTTTAATTTGATGAATTCGTTAAAAAATCACTAATTGCTTCCGAGTGATGGCATTAAACTCATTACTTACTCGTCGACCATAAGTGTACATTAAAAATGTCATGGGAGACAAATTCTGTGTCCAGCTTATGGAGCAAAAAGAACTGAACACGGATGGCGAGTACCTAATTAGTTTATCGATTAAACTTTTACAATTTATAAGTAATGTGTATATTAAACTGTATTTATAAGAATAAAATGGACATTCAATGTATTAAATAGAAAAAAAAAATTAAGAATAATGAACGTTAGAATTTAAGATGAAATAATTGTGTCAAAATAGATTTTAACAGCAATTATAAACGAAATCCACCAAAACGTTGATTTCAAAATCATATTTCCGAGAAGGATACTCTTAATATACAAGCTTAGATTGATCATTAAAAAACATTTTATCTACCCGTTGAAGACTAATTTTTTCCAATTACCTGAGTGTGAACACTGAGATGAATAAACCATGCATCATTTAATTCATATACTGATTAATAACTGTAACTAAACCTTGGACATGGTTTAAAAATAACTGCTTCCATCAAAACAGCATTAGTGATCCTTACAATGGTTGTTTTCGTGGCAACTAAAAGAGCGAATGACTCCTGATAATCACCAACTGCATTTCCATCTGAAGACCACTGTTGTTACGATCACTTGAACAATCATTACCAGTAGATGGGCTCTGAAACCCAATATCTACGAAGAAGGGAGTAAAGTTTTCGCTACTCAAGTTCTGGAATCAACAGGCACATAATTTACACTTCAACGTAAATAATTCTGCACGCATGTCTACCCGTCTTCTAAAGTACATCACCAGTCATCATAATATCCAACCAATTCACCATCCTATACTTGAGGAAGACCCTTGCATCACAGCTTAGATCACTTGTTTATTACTACATTACATTTACCCGTAAGTACCTTGCATCCACCGCTTGGTTCTCGCGTTGTCTATATAAATGCGAACTGTGCCGAGTACTAACAGATTGTTTGTGATGCTAATTATGGTAGAATACATATCTTAGATGACTTATAGGTAAGATTATTATTATTAATGTAGTTGAATCCTGTAGAATCTTGATGATAGCAAATAAGTTGAAATACAATTTGTCATGATGTTTTAGTATTTTGAGAATCCTACACATTGGTTTTTGTTTAAATACATTATGATATTGAATGTGATACTACTTGTAAGTTTATACTCGTTTTTAGATGTTAAATTGTATTAACTGTTTTGTGATGTGGATAGTACTTGTAACATTAGATTTGTTAGAAATAACCACCACCCATAAAAAATAATTTTTTCATTTTAATATAAACTTACCAATTTGTCTTTCAGTCTGCCACATTCATTGATTTTTTAATTTTAAATACATTTTTTTTAAAAATAACTATTTACTCCTTACTAGGTACATGCTTCTCTTAATTTTACTCATATCTGTGTGTTTATTTGCTCTCATATGAAATCAACGTCTCTTTTTAAAATTGATTTTGCCACTTATATTCACTACCGATCAGAAGTATTGGTCTTGGTACTGTTTAATATTATTAAAAGAAACCTTATTTTTTGTAATCCCAATAACAAAAAAAAAAAAACTGGTAGTAAAAAAATTGCAAAGTTTTCCTAATTTTCAGATACTAAAATCAGTATAATTAAAAAAAAATATAAAGACATCCTTAAAAATATTATTTTATAATTTGTATAATAGGTGTGTTTTAGCCTATGTTTTTACTTATGTGTTTTAGCTTTAAAATCATGTCTTTACTATTTACAACTTTGTGTCGATAGTTTTTTTGTAATACATGTGATACGTTACCGATATAACAAACTTTGGTTTGTGTTCACTTAATAATCATTCTAATTTCGTTATTTTGTAAAATGTACTTTATCTATGCAAAATAGATATATAACAATTAACTTTGTACATGAAAAACATTTAACATTTTTAATATAGTTATAAATTGTTATATTTGACTAAGTTTTATATGATTAACTACAAATATTGTTTAAAATTGTTTTTACTTATACCACGATGGTTTTGTATTTTATTCGATTTTGATTTATAAATGTTTCTGTAAGTGCGTGTTTACTCATTGATATTGTTAAAAGATGTACTATTTTATTATTTATAACAATATACTTTATTTGTATTTTATCGTATACCTATGTAACTTGAGTTTTTTTTTGTTTTTATGAATATGTCTATTGTCTGTCCTAATTAACTTAAACAATGTAAATCATAAACATGGTTTAGAAAAATCATGGTAGGTACATCTGACGTCAAATGGATCAAAGTGTTCATCGGTTTGCCTTGTTATTGACATGCTACGTAAGTATTACTATTGTGTATGGTATTCAAAATAATAAAATGCCATAGTAGAAATGAATTATACCCGTATTCTCAACAAGAATATCTTATAAATACCATTTTTTTAAAATTCTTTAAATCTTCGAAAAAAAGTAATATATTTGGTAAGTTTTTTCATTTTCTATAATATTCTTAGATATAATATTAATATCTTAAAAAGTGTTTAATTTTTGCCATTTTTCTTATCAAAATTAATGACATTAAATGTTGTACAAAAATGATAATATTTTCTAGCATAACAAAATATGTATTTGCAACTCATCTAACAAAATTAATTTTGGAAAGATTCCTTGAGGAAACGTATGCTGCACGAGGAGGTACATATTTGTTTAACGTAGAAAATACTATAACATAAAATATTATAACTAATATTCATTTTTTATTGTTAATATTTTGGTTACTTGTAAAAACAACATCTCGGAGATCACTAGAAAAAAACACTAATTATATAGCTGCAATAATTGAGTAGCTAGTATCAATTACAGATGATGGAAAGGGCTGGTGGCTAACAAACAGATATTCAATGATAATAAAGGTAAATTTATAGCAGGACATGTATTCAACTACCACTAAAATTAACTTTATTTGTTAATATGTTCTATAATTCCGTTCATGAAAGCACCACCTTCATTAAACAAATACACTAAAGAGTTCACTTCGACATAACTTAACTTGGATTTACTGCCGCTGACCACCTAACAGAGGTTTAACATTCACAACAGTAACAGTGACTGCGGTGGATAACAATTATTTTTTGATAGTACGTATATCTATTATTAATACTTTTCCAACTGTAATTTTAATTCGACATTTAATAATTAAGTGCATATTAGTTATAGTTTAAATAGATATTTGGTGCAACTTGATAAGATGAGTCAAACAACCAATGATGTCAAAACCATTACTAAAAATAGTTCTGAATTGCTGTGATAAATCTACCATCAGAACCTCTTCTCATAATGCAGTTTACGCATTGTATAAATCTGTTCAATTCAATGAGTTATACTATTATCATACAGTTCCGTTCAATATTATATACAAAGTTCACCTTAAGTTAAAACCCACCACCATAGAGTACATCGTTGTTGTAATGAGCATCAATGTTAATAATGGTATTAATTACTATCTATAGTTGAGATTTTAATAAGTTATCCTTGAAAGTTTACAGATTAGCGAGAATGCCATGATAACACTTAGGTGATGAAGGCATTTGACAACGTTTCCTATACGACACAATTGCATATATTTGTGTGAAAAAATACGGCCGTGAGTCTTTATAACAACATTGATAACTTATTATTTTCCATATCATTAAACTTTTTCAGAATTTATACTGATGGACGATGGTATTAAATACAAATACACGTTATAATATATTATTATTATTCTTATTTGGTGTTTTTCCAGATACTTTAACATCGAAATTTATAAACATCACATACAATATATTTATATAGGTACATGGTTACATGAACTATATTTATAAATTTACTGCATACTGTTATTTTATTATATTGGTTTATAATATAATATTATAATAATGGTACCATATTGCATCATAAATGTGTATTGTAGCTATTATAACCATATTAAAAGTTTAATATAAAAGGTTCTTCACAAAAAAATTATTATTTTGTATTTAATTTCCATATATATATATATATGTATAAGTGCTAATTTTTAATACTAACAATTATTTTAATTTTTTTTATTTACAGATACAGTCGATGACTACATTTTTTTGACCCTAATAAACACTCATCGATGAGTGACAACGACAGCAATGGCACCAGTGTAGTGATATCGAGGATAGTTTAGACGCTGTGAGAGTGGCCGTGATGGACCCGGCGGCGTGAAGGACCTGTGGTTGGCGATTGATTTCGTTTGGCCACAACCCTCGCATCACCGTCGGTAGTACCTATACGATATGACGTATAGGCTTCTAAACATCACTGTCACGCGAACAGCATTGGCGAAGACAATGGTCTGATAGCGTCAAAGGCCAGTGGCGATTTATTTCGTCACTCACGCCTTTTCTCATGGCGCGTCGACTTGCGTCCGTATGTGCATTGGTGGTTTGAAAATTGTCGTCTCCTTGACTGGCCCGTGCTAGTTGAGGATGACGGGACTTGCGAGACTATTGATTATGTTGAAGTCGAATTTCGGCCACTTAATCTTTATATAGCCGTAAGCGGCACCACGTTATTTGGGCTGTCTAAAGACCGTAGCACTAACCAATATCAGCTTTACGACTGGTATTGAGGAGTCTACGCACTGGTGGTAGATAACCGCGTACCTTTATAGCCGTTGGCGGCAACCTAGACGTCCAATGGCGGTTGTAAAACTGTCGTCACCCTGATTAGCGTATCGCTGGTTGAGGTCGACGGCGGACCAGTGTTTCAGAAGCCTAGGGTGAAGATGGATTTCATCCACCTGAAGCCCATGATAATGCACTGGCGGCGTCGGACGTCGTTCAAATAGGTTGTTGTAAAAATCATTGTAGTTGGAACAAAGCTAGCTATATGCTTGTGGAGTTACAACAATAATGGACCAACTGCGTATAGGGCCGCAAACTTTCGGCCATCAGGAGTGCCACAACGTAGCTATGCACGCGTCAATTAATAGCGCAACCCTCCGACTAGGTGGTTCACCAGCGGTTGTGGCCGCTAAGCCAGGGGTAAGACATAATTAAGCTGAGAACTTTGACCCCTCCGCTCAAGAGAGAAGACGGATATCGTCTTCTCGCCACATCAAGACACATTCGTATCAGGTTCCCTGGTGGTGAGGCAAAATAATTTAATAACCAAGGACAAACAAACAAACACTTTTCACGTACATTTCGATTGAACAAATCTTATAAGAATAAAAGTATTTTACTATTGGTATTGGGAGTAGGATATCCCTGGTTCTAATACTTAGTAAAATACAAAAAGTTAGCATTTAAATATAATTTCATCGGGTTCTAAAAACTGTCGTGTGTATTCTATTGTTAAATTCTTGAGGTTTTAGAACAATACAAAATGTTTAGATGGTTGCCGATCATTTTAAATACTAGAAAACCGGAAAAGCAAAAAGTATTAGTTCTAATCCCAGTAGAAATTTCAACAACACTTTTTTCGAGGTTAGTTATTATTTTTATTTATATTTAATACTGTAGAATAGAACTATGTAATCTATAGTTAAAAATGTTTTGATACAAATTAAACATCATAGACCAATTTACATTTTTTTTTAAACGTCAAATCATGTTTAACACACTTTAAAAAAATCATTTAAAAATTAAAATGTATACTATTTAAAAATAAAAAGGTGGTTGATATTATTAAATTATTTTAAATAATATAATTTTATCCACACTAAATACCAATAATATACATTTTTGTGTATTGGTCATTTTAAATTTTACATTTGTTAATAACTTACTTTTACTAAGCTAAATGTAATATATATTTTTTTATATGTAGAACACGAGTGCAGAACACACCTGCATTTCATTAATTTCCCATAGGAAGTGCATTGCTGTTTTTTCTACTCCAAATATTCAATCTATAAAATAATAATTTAAGTAAGTATATTTAAAATTTAAAGATACTTAGAACTAATTTAGATTAGTTTAAAAATAAAATATATATTTTTTTAATATTATATATATTTATAACAAAAGTATGATTTTAATTTACTTGGTTTTTAATAGCTATCAATACACAAACATTTATTTTATACTTAGTAACTTTTATTCTGTAACAATGTTCATAAACCTAGGATCTATATAGTTATATTGTATA
Organism: Pentalonia nigronervosa; assembly: GCA_014851325.1. Taxonomy (NCBI): domain Eukaryota; kingdom Metazoa; phylum Arthropoda; class Insecta; order Hemiptera; family Aphididae; genus Pentalonia; species Pentalonia nigronervosa. The sequence continues at coordinate 82,478 of JACXSJ010001060.1, read as the reverse complement.
TAGTATATGGTATAAATCTTAATGAGACATCGAGTTAGAAATTAAAATCAACAATGCTATACTAATATGAGCCCGCGAATCGTGATTAATTCCTGAATATTTGAGATGTATACAACTGAAATTATTGTATGGCGTAACCCCCCTTTAGCATAATCACGAATACATTTAAATCACAAAAATTATTATATGTGTCACACTCAAATTGTTCACAATTACCTACAATTATTAAATGGTTAATCACGGTTCATTTTCTCGTGATTGAGAGGAGAATGGCAACGTACAACTCTGGTATAAGATACTATATGTTCACGATATTCACTCTGAACGAGTAAAATGTGACAATGGATTGATTTTCTTACCTATTATGAATATATATGGTATATATGAATATACATATAAAGAGTGAGAAGTACCATGGTGGTCTACCATGATCAAGTTAGGTACTTTTGTTCTGGTGGTCAGCGACAAACGACGCGAGATGCCCAACGGTCAAACGTTCACATAATCCCATTGGTGAGACAAAATGTATTTTGATTTAACTTATCATGACAAATTAAAATATAGTAGTAGGGACAAAAAACATATAATACAATGAGTTAGAAAATATTATTTTTGTTAAAACGGGATTATGGCCTTCATCTAAAATTAATAACATAGAATTATCTAAATTTTATCAAAATAAGCGCCCTGGTAATTACGTTAAACTTACTCACCACCCACACAAACATTAAACAAAGCATAACGCAAAATGAACTTAAAAGTTAGTGTATTAGTTTCATAGAAATATTTATTAAACGCGATTAATAATTTATCAATCAATCAAAAAATGAAATACATTCCGGACTCCGCATTAGATATCAGAAATTTTTTACACTACACCGGTCAAACGTTATGGTTATATTATATGTTTAATCACCCTGATAATAATTATATTAATATGTGATGTATTAATATACTAGTGTTACCTAATATACTTAAATAATACAAATTATTATTTTTAAGTTTACTTATAATATTGTAATTATAAATATAAGAGTATAAAACAAGGGAAAAAATATCTCATTGTTGGTATTTAATGGTAACCTAGCATTTATCGGTTAATCCTGGGTTTCGCCAATATTTACTTTTACCGTAACATATATAAAATTAATAATTATTTTTTTCTTAAATATAAATCGAAGTTAAATAATTATTTTAATACAACTTATTGACACGTGTAACGTTACAGAATTTTAGCCTTCTCCCTTATAAATAATTAAAACTTTAATATCTTTCTTTAATACATTTATTTAACAAAAACGCAATAATATACAATCAACAATAATGATATGCCATAATTTCCTCTTTAGTCCCTCCATACACCAGGGTCGAACTCTTTGAACTCTCCCCATGACCACCCTTAACAATCTACGTACAACCGGGGTCTAAATAACGCCTACAAAAACTATTATTTCATTATTATTACAAAAAGATGCGTGTCCGGTAACCGTTTGAAGCCTTGTCTCAAATTGCGCCATATAAAATTATTATTTTATTGTTGTTATCAACTTAAGACCTAATTATGTAATCCATATTAACAAAAAAAAAAATACTTTAACTATTATAAACTATTATGAGTTTGCCACTCCTCTACAAAAAACGATATAAAGTCCCCTGACCTCATCATGGTCGATTTAATTCTTTTATACTCATACTGTACATTTACCTATTTGCCATATTGTCATATTATTATTATTATATTATTTTATTTTGTTATTATACATAATATTACACATTATATAGAGTATTGTAATATTATATTACTAAATTATATTAACCCCCTCCCCTCCTCAAAAAAAAAATAAATAAATAAAAAAAAATATTTATATTATTATTTTTTGAAAAACTATGTAAAATACACATTAACCTAATTGCCCGTAATTTATGTTTTTCTTTAGTAGTTGTCATAAAAAAATGAATTTAGTATTTTTTTGTTAATTTAAAGTGACAAATGTTTTGTTCACAATAGATAGTTTAATCTAAAAAATGTTTTTTTAAGTATTTGATGAATTAAGATTCATATCTACCACATTTAAATTGCAATGTAGCTATTTTATTGTAAATTTAACGTATTTGTCGTGCACAAAATAAACAATAATACAATTTTAATTTTGTCGTTTGTGAGAAATTAAAAAAAAAATATGAGTTATAATATTTTAGTATATTCATTATCCGGTGTATATTTTTATTTTTAATTAATTTTTATTGTTTTAGTATTATTAATGCACGAAAAGTTATTATTGTTATAAAATCCACAATTTTTACTGTTTTTCAAGCTTAAATTGACTAAAATAATTAATATTTGTGATGTATAATAAAAAAATGTAATCTGTCTGATACAAATTATGTTCTTCTTGATTTTATATAAATTTTATTTGATAAATATGAGTGTAGCTTTGAGTGATTCTCTACCACGAGAAATCATTTTTTATATAACCTCGTAATTATGCGAAAATTCAACAATGGTAGTGACATGGTCACATAAACTATTTGTAAGCTACATTAAATAAATATTTAAATAATATAAAGATTCAAAATTTTAGTTTATGACAATATATCATTGAAATTACTTATATCAAACTCCTTAAAATTGAAGTGTGGTGTTTTCAGAAGTAATTTCATTCTTTATACTACGTATTGCACAATAGCATGTTTATGCCGGGGAATTATTCATTTGAATAATTAAAAGGATATATTTACTTAAAGAATCTAGTAACATGTCCATAAACATGCATGTTGCTCAAAATTTTGTTTTAATTCTCATGTAAAATTCAAAAAATGTAACTTTGAATGTAACACTTTTATAAACTGATCACATTACTGATCACAAGAGCCTGAAATTCATTAATTTGCATATTCTTACTTATATAGATATGTATAAAATAATTTAAGGGCATATATTAGCGTATATTTCAATGATTTTAAGCGTATATATGTAAAGATCTTATCACATTTTCCCCATTTAGTAATCAATTAGTAATCAATTAGTAGTAATAAATTTAAGATTAAAAATTTTAAAAATGCTCTTACCTATATAATGAATAATGTATATGCTATTATACACCAATTTGAACAAATTATGATTTTTAAAACCACGGATTACATTAAAAGTACCTACCGACTATTTTTGTTAATTGTTTTTTTTTTAATTTATTGATCTACTACTGATATATGAATACTCGAGCATTAGGCCTTAGGTTAAATATTACTTAGTGTCTTAGTCATTTAGATTATTAATTCTCAATGCTCATGTGATATACAAGTCGCACCCGCAAAGTACAAAATGCAGAAGACCTTTACATAATCCCTTAAAAAGTGAGAGTTTGCATGGTCCTAATGAATGGCAATATCGATGATTTATTGACTTAAACAATTAAATCATCAAATATTAGAATATTATTTACAATTATGTATGGTAAAGATTTGTAAGATACAAAATATGTACAATTTAGCAGTTTTTCTAATATTGTAATAAAACTAAAACTTAAAAATACTAATAAGTTTTAATTCATCATTTTCAAGTGATTTTGAAAAATGTTTAACTGGATAAGGTAAACAATATATAATCATCATCATCCAAAAAAAAAAAAAATGTTTTATTATAAATTAATTGATTAATTAATAAATGGCTGATACAACCTTAAAAATACAACAATATTATAGTTATAATGGATCAATTAGAAATAACATTAATTATAAAATAATAATAAAAGAAATCAATCAATAATACATAAATATTAAATACTACTATGGTAGGCAATATAATACAATATATGGGTCGTTGATCATGAAGACAGTTTTCTATTGAAATATTACTTAATATACATATTAATATTATGTTTTTATAATCTTCACAGTTCGCGGTACACTCAGACTCGGTATATTATTTTAACTCACAGTCATTGCACTAAAAAACATTGAAACGTTTTGTACTGCTTGTACGTATAACGTATCTCATAATAATTCGATTTCTAGATGACTTGTAAACTGTATAATGATAAAACATGAAACTCAATGATATAATAATATTGTGACTCGATAGTATTGAGTTAATAGCTTATAGGTGGATTCAAGTTAGACGGAAATGACCACGGTGGCAATAGGTAGCGATTGAGTTCATCACTGCCCTTCTCGTCAATAATATTGTTGTATGTCTGAAAGTTATAAAAATATATATTAAATGTTTAAACACAAGATAACAGATAACATTTTTTTTTTTTTTTTTAATAAAATTAACAACAATTAATAGTATTAATTATTATGAGTAATAATATAACTTTATGAACGCGATGAAAAAAAAAATGCGTAACACAAAAGATATGTTGAAATATACGCGTCATAGTTTCTAAACGCAAAATTACATGGCGATCCTGAGTAAGACGTAATTATTGAAAGTAATTAGAATGCTCGATTTTTTAACTCTACATTTTGAGCCGAGCAAGAACGTAATTTAAATTAAATAAGCGATGGATATTACAGGAATCTATATTAAGCTATTTGAGTTATTTAATAAACTCTCATATAGCTGTGGCCCAAAAACTTTAAAAAATTATTATTATTATGAAATATTATAGTTTTAGTATTTCATTGTGATTCTACTTGTAGGTCATTTTCACGGATAGGTAAATAATATATAATGTAATGTTAAAACGGACAAAATTCTATCTGTCTATTTTTAAGACACTTTTAAAATATGATACATTTCACATCAAATCGTATTGGCATAGATACAATTATTACACATACTTTGACCATTTTAATTGTTCTTTATATTATTATAACTACATTTTCAAATTGTCTGTACATTTGATTTTATAAGTATTTAATATTGTTTAAATAATTTAATTTATCGAAAAATGAAGACAATTGGGGAAAAATAAAATATTTCGACATTTGAAATGTTCTTTGAAAATGCATACTAAAATACTTTTAAAAATTAATTTTTATTAAATATAATTAACAAAAAATTATTAGACTAATACCTATGGTGTATTGTATCAATAACCATCCAAATACAAATGATACACTTTCAGAAAAATATGTTATTTTATAATACTGTATTAAAGATAAAAAGGAATTTCATTAAGGAGTATCTGTCCCGGGATTTATTAAGGAAAATTAAATTATAAAAGAAATAGACAGCTAGAGAAACAAAATCGATGCTATAGATACAGAATAGTTATTTGGACAAGCACGTGCACGCTTGTTCCACAACAGATTCATAATTCACAACGAAATTGCCTATATGAACCCCTTATATTAAATTGTATGTACTCTAAAGACTTTTTTTTCGAATTCCATCAGTACGATTATAATAATGATTATAAAATTCACATCAGTAAATTACCTCTCAAAAATTGTCTGTAAAAACCGTATCGTGCAAAATAAATAAACACTCCAGCTACACTTACAGCTACAGACTAAAGTCATAGTTGAAACCTAATTTATCCACAAGATCGAATACAATATACGAGTATTTTACTATGTCAAAACGTTTTGATTATTTTTAATATTAAAATAATAAAAAAAAATAAAACGCTACGACACAGCAAATATTGTCATTTTATATCGATTATAAATTTGGTTTCGAATCATCGACTATAGCTTAAGTGGTCTTTTTTCGTGCGAAACGGTTTATACGATGTATAAAGGGACATTCTCTTAAGAAAATATCGGAACTCTATTTATTTTCTCTCTTCATAACCCACGTACAACATAGAAGAAATTCATTAACGTATTTTTTTTTTAAGGGCTTTCGAGTAACTTTAACTATAGAGAACCATTGTTTGACATGTCGATCTTGTATTTTCTTTTATTATTTATCTTATGAAATTGTTGATTAAAATCGATATAAAATTATTTAGAGACAACGAATGCGTTTGATTTATGTCATGTATGGACCGGGAAGGTAAACACAGTAATTAATAATAACTAATAAATGATAAATAATAATAATAACGGTTGTTGCGGTGGCGGCGATGGTGGAAACGGTGAGATTCACCGTTTCCTGTTCTGCATCCGGGCGGCCGCGTTCCGTTGCCGGTCCGCGCACAATGGCATGTGCCTCTCCGCGGACGCCTCGTTGAACGTCCGACCGCAGTGAGGGCACTTGACCAGATCCGAGTCGACCTCGTCGTCCTGGTCCGCATTATCTAACTCTGGTGGCAAGTCCTTCACCGTGCCGCCCGCAGCCAAGTGCCGCTGTACTGCCCTCGCGGCCCGCACGTTGCGCAACAGTTGGTCGTGCTTCCTGCGCCACGCGTCCTTCTTTTTCTGCAGCTTCTCGGTGACCCGCTGGTCCTCCTTTTGGCTCTGCGGAGTAAACGATACGCTTAGAACAGCGTTCGTGGTTTACGGTGGGTCGCGGAGAAATGGGTATGGGACATTCGAGTGGGTGTACCACCGTGTGCGGGTGGAAAAAAAGTTACAACGCTGGCAAGTGTTGTAAAGTATTCGATTAGATGTATTCAAATACGTATTCTGAATATATTAATACACATTTCGAATACAAAATAAAAGAATTCTTTATAAGACTGCCGCTGGCCAGCCTGTATAAGAAAGTGGGCGTCGGGATAATATTGGGTTAGCAAAAAGTCTAATTGTCCATCTTACACATATTTTGTCGCTTTTAAATTGTCTACGAACAATTTAAAGTAATCTCGTCTAATTTAGCGGTAATGGCAGAGGTGGGAAAGTGTTCACGAGCGTCTCTCTCACACGTGAATGCGTGTGCATGGTGTTAACTAGTTAAAAAATTAACGTTTTTTTTTAACTTGGGCCTAGTTAGTTAATTTATTTCTCAAATTAATATGAAAAACAATACCTTGGGTATCAGAGCTAACGCGTTTTTAGTACAAAAATTAGCCAACTGAAATTATTTTTTTCATTGACTTGCTCACCTCCGCTCCTATGCTCCTTTCGCAAATACACGATTGTTTTGAACTGTAAATTGTCGTCGATAAGACTCCATACACCCCTTAAGTATTTGTAAAAACAATACGATACAACAATGTCTTCTGCATCGTTTACATCGTTAGTATGGAACCAAATTCATTCTACTTATCATGACTGTGGTTTTTTTTTTTTTGCCCAAAAATGTATAGATGTGTGACGTTCTCTTAAACACGTCATGTCTTACGATGCACAACCGGCGAACCGACATACAGTGATTATAATGGTTACCAACCTTTTTCTTGAACGACGTAACGTCCACGCCTGCCTCGGCGGCCACGGCTTCCAACCGCTTTTTGCTCGTGTCGAACACCTTGCGCTTGCGGTCCCGGTCGCGCGTGCGTCGGCACACTTGCTCGTGCTTGGGCAGCCGGTCGGCCGCAAAGTCCCTGGCACACAGCGGACAGCGAGCCATGCCTTTGGCCGGCGGGCCTCTGTCCGCGGACAGTTGCTGTTTCAAGGGTTGCAGTCGGGGTGACCCCGTGACGGGCGTCGTGCGCTTGGCGACCGGTGGCCGGGGGGCGGCCTTGGCCGGCAGTGGCGACACGCGCCGCGCAACGGCCGGCTTTTGCGGCACCTTGGCCATCCCCGCCCTGACCAACGGTTTCTGGACGCTGGCCGCCGTGGCCGCGGTAACGCTGGCCACTGCGGCGGCCGCACCGGCACCCGCCGCTAACGCGTTGATTACCGTCGGCTGCACGACGGGCGGCAGCAGCAACCTGTTGGAGTCGTTGGACGCGGCCATCGGCTTTTTAGCAACGCCAGCCACTCCACCGCCGCCACCGCCACCCACGTTACCGTTGACCGTAGCCAATGGTTTTTTCACGACCGTCGCGGTCTTGCTGTTTATTCGCCCCGCCGGTCTCTGCAACTGTTGCTGCGGACAAACGAACACTAATCATTACACGTCATTATAATACTATCGTTGTGTATAGTAAAATTGTAGACATTTTTACTTAAATAGAGACATTTAAACCTTTTTTTAATTGAAAATATTTGTACAATTTACACACAAATACAGCCAAGCAATTCTAATGATATTATAATATTGATCACTGAAATAGTGAAATACTTGTAACGTTCAAAAGTGCAACAATAGTCTTGTTACGACAACTACTGGTGCTTGAAGGGCTTGGAATAAACGGGCACCAGCCACTTTTACGTCTATCGAATGATGGCTGTAATCAATGTGTTGCACGACCAACAATTATCAGATAGAAATCAAGACGATTCAGCAACTTTTTTCAGAGCAACTGATCAGTGTTTAGCATTTTAATTATTTCGATTTGAAAGTCAGTCTTGTGACACGAAACAAAATTTATCGAAATTGACAACTTTCTAATAAAGTTGCCAAACAAAAACTCAATCATAGTTGTTGTTCTTTGATAAAATTTCTGTTATAAATATGGTATATGGTGTGAGCGTAGAATACATAATATTATATCGTCTGTTGTCTGATTTTAATCGGAAATATAAGGAAAACCATAAACTTTTCAGACTTTAGAAGCCCACTCAATGTTATGGGGAATCCGACATTACATAGCAATTACGTTAATATCGATATGTTGATTACAATATTTTTTAAGTTTTTTGTTTAGTCGTATACAATATATATGGTAAATAATAATAATAAATAATTATGATTCGTCATTCACCGAACACGGTCTAAGAAGTTTATTATATAGGTTCATTAGGTATATTTAGCTTTTACGCACTTTATATCCTAAGTAAAATAATATTACTTGAATGCATAACCAACATTTTCGTTGCATATATATATATAGTAAATATCATAAAAGTCTAAAATAAATAATATTTTTGTAATATTATATAATACCTATACACTCATATACAAATTATATTATATACACAGAGTATACGAGGCACATCTTAAAACGTTGCATGTATACTCATTTTTTTTAAAGTGAAAATGAAAATTAAGTTAAACATTTGAAATGTAGGTACTATACAATCTGTATTGCTGTAAACTGAAATATTAAATACACATTTTATCTTTCGACTCGTTATAAAAGCCACATGTATTAAAGTAAAGGGATAAATACGAAAAATAATTAAAATATCTTTTATAATTTTAAATCAATTTCATTATATTTTCTGTACAAATTTATTTTCTTTATATTCGTCTATATTATCATAAGCTATTTAAAAAATGTAATGCTCTCAACATATTAAACTTGCTGACGTTTATATTAGGTATACAATAAGTTATATTTGTTTTAATCGAAAAGAGAAACAAATGATTAAAAAATGATTACTTGTAAAATTGATAAATTGATTGTTGAACAAAGTATTATTCAAAAACAATAGTTGATAGAAATAGATACACTTCCTAACAAATTTATATATAGGTAAGAAACTATTCGATTATAATATTTTACTGTAATACATTACATAAAGGTAATGCAAATTGAAGATGTTAAATAAGTTATTAAACATGATTGTTGAATCAATATTTTTGATCATAAACATCATACACTATTGGTATTAACTATTACCTAATCTCGATTTAGGTACCTATTAATGCTTTTCTTCGTGTAAATATTATGAATGCCATTCAGGCGAATAAAATAAATAAGTACATGACTAATTACAAAAAATTTACATCATCCCAGACGATTATCATTCGTGTTTACTAATCAATTTAGCTGTGGAAAAATCATATTATAAAACTGATCTTACGATAACATTTAATTTTTATTGTAGGAGTGTCGTTATCATTATTTTCTTTTTTTATTAAAAATAAATAAATATAACAATCTGCAATCTCTAAAATTAAAAACAATGAATACATTTGGAAGGAGACTGCAGTGATGATAGATAAAAATAATATACATCAGACAAATATATAAAGTTTATTCTTATCTATCTCAGTGGGTACCAATTATTATTATTTGTGGTGTGCATTTCACATTTGTGTGGTGTACAGGTATTTATAAGTGCTGTTTTGATTTTTTCTGTGGTTATGACCTCATTCGATATAATATGACGTGCATTGCACACTATGCCATTTTTCATACTACTTAGCATTCCAACTATAATGCTTATATTAATGTTAATATAAAAAATAATTACAATTCTACTCTACTACAATTACTATTATAATAATATTTAATTACGGTAATATATTAAAATATACAAGTCCGATAAAGAAAATTAAATGCAGACTACAATAAAATCGATAACTCGTTCATGATGACATGCTATTATTTGGTCAAAACCTATTTTATTTTTTTATGAAAATCCGTGAATAAACACACACGACAATAAACTTTTTTATTCATATTTCACGTAATTAAATACGGCCACTGCACACAAAACACCAACTGTCCATAATGCCAACTTCGAAAATTACATTATAAATTCATAACCAAATTATTTTATTGCCTAAATTTATAATTACATATCCACAGTTCACGATATAAATAGGTAAGCTATAATTATAAATATTAACACTGTATTAACGATCATATATACGAATAATACGAGCAGTGCACATATTGATATCAATAGAATGGCACGTTATCTTGATAATAATAATTAGAGCAGAGCAGTTATTGCACTAAAAATTGCACCAACAATTCTATAAATTACGTACAATATAAGGCTATGTTATAATATATCTTCCACAATATGTTTTTGAATAATAATTTAATACTGTAAAATACTGTTTTATAAAAAATTATATTACACGTCTACAATTTACATTGTCTATACCTACCGTTAATAAATTAATAATATACCTATTATAGATTTTATCGTCGTTGGTGTAAGGTGCAATGTTATTAGTATTTAAGTATTCTAAGTTCCGTGTCAATTTTTTAAATAACATAACCACTGAAATTAAATAAACTGTTCAATAAGTTAATATAAATCCATAAAATAATTACATACGTATAGGCACTTTACTATAAAGGCGAGGCGTCACAAATATATTATTTTTAAAAATGTTTATACACAGGCGGTGATTATAAACAATTAGCATTATTTCAAAAACTACTAACGATTTTTAAAATATTTTTTTTATATCATTTTAAGTAAAAAAAAAAAATAAAAACATACTGGTCCATTACTCTGCACGTCTAACCATATTTAACTCGGAAACTACTCATCCGAAATTAGATTTTTACAAATTAAAATAACTCCGAATAATGTTGTGTCTTGGAATATGAAATTTAAAATAAATGTTATATCAAAAAGTAAAAATTAAATAAAATTATAAGTTACTATGAAAACATTTTTTTAAAAATAAATTTAGTTTTTTATTAGGTATTTACAATTATGTAAAAAAAAAAATATTTCCAAAAACGTTAATAATTTTTAAAATAATGGGTGGTTCATGATAAAAGAATCGCTTGATAGATTAAGTTTTATTGGTTTATACCTAAACATTTGTAAAATCGAAATCAAAATGTAATAAAGGTATGTAACTATAAAATCGTACATCAGAACACTTGGAATGAATGTAAATAATTTAAATTCTAAACTTAATTATTAGTAAGCAATAACGACTCAAAAACCAGCAAAGGGGCAACGGCAAATAATGTTGCAATGGCTTCATTACACCAGATTATGGATTATTTTTATTCTTTTTTTTTTTTTGTTGTGTGGAGAAGGGTGCTCATATTCATTGAGATATACTATAAGGATTTGGTGGATCTGATTTTAAACGAAAATTAACAAAAAAAATATCTCTTCGTTTTATAATTTATTGACACAATAAATGTGCGATTGCTTAAACTTACTGTAGCTAATGTCTAATGTACAATAAGTATAGCCGGTATAAGTATAATATAGGATGCATTTTTAATAAGTTTATTATTTTGATAAAAAAAAAAAAAACTAAAAGTTTCACCATTCTATTCGATATAGACAGTGACTACTTTAGAATTAAAGATAAAGTTTAAATGTTCAGAGTTAAATATATAATTGTTTGTTATTAACATTAACTAATCTATACCGGTTAATGGTAATTAACTTATGTTCTTAACTAAAACAATACAAGTTAATTTTATCATTAACTTGCCTAATTTGTAGTTTAAAAATTAAGTTTTTTTTTATTTTTTTGTTTATACCTGTCATGATGAAAATATTTACCTACCACATTGATTATGAAAACATTCTGTAGATATAATAGGTATATTGGGTTATATATTATTATTTATATAGGTTATAAGATTCCTACTTTGTTATGGACGTTTTGAACAATATTCATAGGTAGGCAATACTTGCAATTATTTTTTTCATTCGTTTTAATAGTGGCTTGGATGACATTTGGAGAAGGAGGATATTCGTCTATTCTCCCTTTTCCCCTATTCCTTATTATTTTATTTTGGGAGCCCACCCCCTCTCACCCATAATTCCTGTCGTCGATCGGTGTACATAGATTAGGTACATTCCACCGATAAGTTCCCAACTCTGTATTCGATGCGAATAATTATAATGCATTATACCATCGGTCTTGCGACTCGACGAACTTTTGACGCCACTGACTAAATAGTTTACTACTTTTACCGTGTCACAACACTAAACAGCAATGACAAAATACACATAATTGCACACAACTACTCTATGAAATAATATTATTACGCGTTGGACGTATCACGATGACGCGCCAACATAACGTTTCATAAAAACGGTATGCGCATGCAGCATGCTCGTGGTCAGCGGACGGCCACTGCGACGATAATGACCTGTTGCCGTCGATCGGAGTCGCTGTCGTCGTCGCCGTCGCCGTAGTCGCCGGCGTTATCGGTACCTGCCGCCGCCCGTTTCGGACCGCCGCCGCCGCCGCCGCCGCCGCCGCCGCCGCCTTTATCCGATCCGGCCGCGAGCGGTTGCGGTGGCCGGTACGCGGCGCCCGCCCTGTCGGGACCGATGCCGCCGTCCAGTAGCCACTTGAGCTCGGGCGCCGACTGGGCAGTCTTCATTTTGCCGGCTCCCCCGCGAAACGACTCGGACAGCAGCTGTCCGCCCAGGTTGGGCAACCGACCGAACAGCGCCAGAAGTTCGCTGCCATCGGCGCCGCCGCTGCCGGTAAAGCAGACCGTCTTGCACAGCGGGTCGTCGTCCGCGTCGGACAGCGGTCGCAGGGGCCGCGACCGGTCGCGCCCCGTCAGGCTCCGCCTACGCTGCCGCCGCTGTTGCTGGTGGTGCTGGTAGCCCGGCCCCTGCTGCTGTTGGCTCCGCTCGGCAAACAGCTGTCGCACCTTTGCGCCGGGTCAAGTTAATATTAGACAAACAGCTGCAGTGACGTACCGCGGTACGTATAGTTGGGTATACGCGGCCAAATTATAAGACGTATTGACGCGGACGCGACACGATATTTAATCGCATACGACAAGGTCTACGCAAGTAGATACGATTTCACAAACTATTATCGCGTGTATAGCGTATGAGCTGGCACGGACTGGTTGGGATGCTAAGGACGCTACAGCATATCCTTTATTGCCTTGCCCTAAAATATTTTTGCCCCGATCTATATAAAAATTGCCCATTCATATATATTCAGACCTGGATTCGGTAGTTTTATTGTCTTAAGTTGTATTACATATAATACATTAATACAATGTATATGATGTAGATATATTTTACAATTTTTTACTTTTATTTTGTTTGAATAAAATAATGTTATCATATAACATTTAATAAACAAGAAATGCATTGTCCTGTTTATTTATTTTGTACCCCTCAATGTATTCCACCCACGGGCCACCCACCACATACCTAAATTCACCCTTGATCAAACCCATGTAGTGCCAATTAAAAATATTTTCAAAGCCTATGATGCAATTTGTTTGCTAATTGCTGTTTGTTAAAAATTATTATTTACTGTATTTTAAAAACTTCAATAATTTATTATTTTATTGACAATTACATGTAAAATTGCTTTACAAAATATAATTGTCATAGGTTGTAGTAGGAGTGTTTGAGGTAATTTGCGTATTCATCAAATTGTTCCGATTATCAAATAAATGCGTAGAACAGTAATGATTGCATCGTCTATGGGTCGCTTAAAATGGATCAGACGACTGGAAACAAAAGGGTTTTTAACGGTTCCGAGTTACTCTGGTGTGGTGATTTCAGTACATCGCAAACGTCTAGTGCTATACCTTTTTGTATTTTAAAAATAAAAATCAGAGTTGCTAATATTTTATCATTTACATAGCGTAACGTGTTCGCCGTGTATCAATTTTAAGAGAAAGTGTTGACACGGTCTTAGAATATAATTGAATAGGGAGGTACCTACATAATGCAACCCGACTCCCCGTTGTTACCCGCCCACCATATTATATCGTTACCGGTCTGATCTACATTGGTCAGTGGTCACAAGACAAATATGCCCAAAGAACAGACAAAACTGAATTACGTACACACTATAATAGAGACTTGCAAGTGATTTGATTGGTCGTTGGAGTTATGGGCAGTGTATTTATACTCACAAAATTGGCTACAATTGGTTTGCGCACATATTTAAACTCATTTTCGCAGACAATATTATAGAATTAACCACTTATTTGTGCAATAATTTACTACGCGTTCATATGTAGATATATATGTAAAATATTATTTTTCTGCTACCCAAAATTATTTACTCGACTGTATTATGCCATTCAAATTTATAAAAATGTTGCGTGTTAGTAGTATTTTTAAACGATAAACGTCTTACTTCGAGGTTCACAACTGCGTGGGAAACAATCTAAAATGTATGTATTTACATTCTCAAATCTGATAACTTGTTATGAAATAAGCCATTATTGAATTTGAAAAGTAAACATATGACTCAATTTCAAAGGTTTTTGAAACCTTTGAATGTATGTTGTACATTGCATTTAGCACAACGTTGGTTTTGTCGAATACAACTTTGTAGGTAGTTCATTTATGCCGGAGTACAAAAATAATAATTTTCAGGTATAGGTAAATTTTTAAATATTTTTTTTGGTTTACCATATATTTACCACCAGAAAAAATAAAGATTATATATTATGCAAATTTAAAAGTTATTGGAAAATTAATGGAGTGAATTATACTTCACTCGTGTTTTTATATAATATATTTTACCTAAACTAAACTTCAAACCATTCATGTGGGCTGGAAAACCAAATGAGGATTAAGATTTCTATAGACATTTTAATAATTTTTAATATCTACTACAATGTACATAATTTGTGCGCAAACGAGTTGTAAAAATGTACGCAAATAATTTATAATTTTAGTAGATAAATGTACACTTCAAACTAGAACCGTCTATAAAATTATTAAATTAACATAAAATAAAAAACAATAATTATTCTATTAATGTTAGACCTCCATATCAAGATTTGTATTAAAAAAAACTCAAACGCCTCTTTACCTTGGTAGAGGTTTAGATATGAGTTATATGGCAGTAGCGGTAGGTGTGTTGATCTTCGAGTATTAGGCCACACGCGTTGATAAATTTACATTTTAGATTACTTAAACGTCATTGCTTCTGAGTACACGCATATTATATTATGCTATTATATAATAATAATAATAATAATAATGAAATGTGTAACGTAACATTTGGGAATCGAGTAATAACAAAATAAATAAAAGAGCGAACAATCGAATAGGTATGTCGACGATGCCGCCTTCATTCCGTGCTAGACATATATTATATTTACGGTTATTGTTCGTAGGGCGACATCGATGACCGTGCAATATTATTAATACAGTAAATTATTATTATGCTGAACATTTGTATCTCGAACTCGATTGAAATCCCCTTGAAATAATTACCATTACAATAAAACTCGATGTCTCGAATTTGTTTTCTGTTCCCCTTGACATAACTAGAGTTTATTGTAAGTATATATATATATAATATTATATTAATAAAACGCTGATAAAACTACGCAACGGCTTTTGGATTGCACCTAACAAGATTAAATCATGATAAATTTTATCATTCATTGATATGTGGAGGACAACGATCGTATCGTTGATGGGTAAAAATAAAAATATATAACAAACAATAAATATATAATAAAGTTTGAATTTATACGCATTTATTAGCCAGTCTTGGTCTCGGTGTCTATGATCAACTATATACTATATGGTCTATGTCACTATGACAGTATGACAAAATATGTCATAACTTGAAGGTAATTCCAGTGTGTAGGTGGATGGATGGAATGTAAAATTATATTGTACCTAATAATAATTTATTAAGTAAATTATGACAATATAATATTTTTTACCATAAAATATTTCACCTGTGTCGTGGTTGTGATATATTATTATGCACAATTCAAAGTATATTTATATTTATTTCAGAAGGACATCGGCGCCAGGAGTATTAACTACTAGGTAATAAGTAATACTAGGTATTACTAGTAGGTAATAATTAACTACCAGTAGTAGAAATCGTAATAAATAAGATTGTGTGATATATTATTTAAACCACATTCTCTTCACTACACTACAGCAATCCATTTCGTTCGATGAAAGCGTGCGAACATAAAATATATTTTTGATTTAAACCTATGACACTATAGTGGCTTGAACAGATTCTTACTGAATTAATCCAATAAAATTTAATCATAATAAATCCAAACAAATGTCAAGAAACTTTCATTGTAAATTCATAACTTAAAATTAAATAACCAACAGAAACCTTAAAAATGGCTAGGTAGGAAATGAATTTATTGACTATCAAAAATGTTGTAAAATGTGTAAAATTGAACTTTATACACGTTCATTTTAGTTCACATAGGTCTTTTGTACTGTTCACACTTGTAAATTTTACAATATGGAGAGTTAAAACTAAAAACTTTACTACCTATTACGGTAAATTAAATTATCTTGTGCGAGTTGTAACACTACTTGCAACAACCAACATAATAACAGTTATCAGAGCAACTAATGATTATAGGTAGTTATTTTTAGTTTATTTTACCAGAAGCTTATTACAGGTGTAAAATGTGTATAATAACCATTATCTAATTATAAATATTGATTTCAGTAGGATGTATAATTTACTATAATTCAATGACAGCAAATCCGTAAATGGGGTCCGCATATAAAATGTCTTATCTATGTCACCCAAAAAATAAAAAAAAAATACCCTAAAATTTAAATAAAGTATTTTTGATACCTAATCAACTTCTTTATATACACCACACGCCTTTCCATAATACTCGAATGTTGATCAATATATAAATTGATAGTGTCGTTTATTTTAAATAGATAGAGATAATTGTTTATTGTGAATAATAAATTTATTTTTGAAACTACACAAAGGTTAAAATAATTAAATTAAAATTAATGTCGATTTTTAGTATTAAACTTCCTTAAATTTAATTATTTAACAGAACATATCATAATATTTTATAGAGAATAAATAATTTTGAATAATAAATTATATTTTACAACATGAGTTCGTGCTGGATGTTGCAGGTAATTTTACTATTGCCTAATAAATTATAATAATTGCAGCCTGCAAGTTATCTATTTACTGCGGATGCATATTGTAAACAGTTACCTACCAATATGACACGATTTATAGATCACGGGATAACTTGATTTTAATACCTAATAAAATGATTTTAACCCCACCGGTAATATTGACTGTGAACGAGTCGCATTCATATATGCGTACGTTATTTTTATTTTCGACGAACGTAGCAGCAACATAATATATTATTATTATAATTTAATTTGATATACGCAAACAACAGAATATTACGTCCGTAACATACCTTTCCCTTTACATCGACCTGTACAACAGAATCGCCACCGGTGACGGATGTTGTCGGTCCTGTCCCGCCGCCACTTCCGGATCCTGCCGGTCTGCGCTGCTGCGGCTGCACTGGGACAAAGGCGCCGACGATCCGCCGAACAGGTGGCACCGGAGGATCACCGCTTCCGGTGGTCTTGGTCGACGAGGTAGTTGACGACGTCGTAGACCCAGCGACGGTGCCTTTGACATCCGCCAAGGTGGCCAGATGCCTCTGATGGAACTTTTTCTGCACAGCGGCCTAATATGATTGTAGTAAAATATATTATTATTGCTTGGATTTTAAAATACAGTAAAGAACAAAAAAATGCATCTTTATTTATAAAAAATAAGCAAAAAACAGTAGGATTAAGAATTAATTTAACAATTAAGTATGAAGAGTATTTTCAAAAAAATTTAAATTGTTAGAAATAATGAGTGAAGACACTTAAATGGATCACTTGGCATATTAGAATAAATTACTTAATATTTGTTTTCGGATTTTGTATTATACAAATTAAGGTAGAAAAATAAATTGTTCTTAAAAATGTAAACAGCTGCTACGTTTTTTTACACTATTTTTAAAAAAACGGTAATTCGTCAAATATATAGTAAATTGAAATATTATGTCCTTTATGTATTTCCCATTAAATTCTATCGAACAACTTTAGTTAGGTACTAATTAATTAATTTTTATTAATTAATTAATACTATTCTCTGTATAGGTGTGTTTTTTACACTAACGATTTGGGAGTAAAATGAGATCACCTAAATTTAAAATATTTTCTCTAGTCGACGGAATCGCATAAAAAAAGAACAACAATCCGATATATATATATTTATAAGTGTCACAAATTATCTTCTAAAGCCGTACAATCTGCGTCATTCCTAAGCAAATCTACAACAAATCATAACACTAGCCCCTTGTCACCGTTACTCACTTGCATGTCCATCAATCTCGATTGCTGTTGACCAGCCGCCGCCGGAGCCCGCAAAGGCGACGAAGCCATAATCACGGTGATCTACTTTGTCTGCAGTGGTTGCGTCTTTCGTCGTCCTCGCCACCGTTTTGCGCAGTTGTTTGTGCAATGAAAGCTGTTGGGATTGTCGCGGATGCAGTCGTCGTCGAGTTTCGTACTCTACATACATAAACCATAGACACAAATAAAATTATTATATAAATACCGAATTTTTAAAATTTAAAAAAAACTCTGTAACTCTAACTTTGGTCGATTAAAAAGAACGATATATGCCTAAACATATTATATAATAACACTGTGACCTTGAAATGATTTACACTACCTACGCTAAAACTTAATTTATGAACTTTATGCGTGAACTGCCCTTCAAATCGTATTGATTAAATAATACAATAATTGTAAACTGTTGGCCTCAGACAACAGAAGTCGTTATATAATAATATTATAATTATTGATGGTGTGTTATTTACTAGTAATGCGTTGTAAAATAAAGAAACGCAGTTTACTGCAATTATGGAAACTTATGAAAGTTTTAAGTTGAATACAGCAGTATTGATACAATTTAAAGAAACATAGTATGATACTTGTAGCCGGTCCCTAAATTTTATTTCAAACAGGTAAATAAATAAAAACAAACTCACTCATTATATACTTCTAAACTAAGTAGGTACCTCAATATTTACTATTTCATTTTTTTTTTTTTTTTTTTAATAATAACCCATAGAAAATAAATAACTTGTTGATTTTTATTTTGATGTTATATACTTTACCAATTTTCACCCTTTTACAGTTAATTCAGAATTAATAAAAATATACATATATACATTATTTAGTAGACTACGATATACAATATCTAACGATAAATACGTTTTAAAAAAGTAGATATGATTTCCCGGGGCCGCCGGTTTAGTCATTGAGAAAAATTTCTCACTGAACTCTTACGTTTTTCTTGTGAATAAAACAAATTTAAAAGCTTCTTCTCACATTAATTTTAACTATGCATGTGTATTATGTATAATTTTAATCATACCATCACAATCACACCATATATTGCTAATCCGAACATTCAATATCCAGCCTTCAGAAAATAATATGTTAAACGATAAGAGAATTTTAATTAAAATAACTATTGAGGGTTTTAAATTATCGAATAATAATTATTAAGATTAAATAAAGTTATACCTATCAATAACCTCATAGGTCCTATAGGTGGCTATCAGATGTACAGCTATAATTTGGTCTGCAGATCGGTCGAAAAGTCTGCCCACTTTGAAATAGACAGCAGAGTATTTCCTCATCCACTAAATTATGTTCAGTTAAATATGAATAACTATAATAAAGCTATATAGCTACAAAGATTTATATTCAAGAAATAATCATAACTATATAATAATAGAGATACGTCGTGTTTATATAAATGTGGTGCTTAGTAGTTCAGTCGTATTATTATACAATTAATTAATTGAGTAATTAATACAACTTTCGTGATGATGACGATTATTATCGTGGAATAAACATCATGCAACTCTTTTTATTATTTACCGCCAACGTTGTATTATTATAATTTATTATGTGTAGGGAGTTATTTAGGTATAATGTACATACTATACAGGGACGTACACTACGTTGGCGGCCGTTTCCGACGGAATGGAATATTTTAATAATATTATTGTCCTATTAATATTATAATTTTACATGATAATATATTCAAAACAAGTAACAATGAGACCGAAAAAAAGAAACAACGGAACAACTCACTAAAATTATTAACACGCCAAAATTTTTAAAAGATGTATAAACTATTAACCAACACAGTTTTCTTTTAAATACAATTTTATTTTGTAACAGATTTCATTAAAATAACACTTTTATTAGAAGGAATTAATAGTTTCTGCGATGCAATATAATATTATACATATTACTACTTTAGAAGTTAAAATCAATATAATATGAGCATGAAAAAATCTAAAATATGAAAAAAAAGTTATTCAATATTTAAAAAAAAAAAAAAATAATTAATATAATTTATTAATCATCAATTTATAATACTATGATAGTATACTACTAAACATGTATATTATATATTATTAAATTGTTTTTTTTTTTTTATCAAAAATGACTCTACTATGATATGAATGCAATATAAAAACCAGTTGAACAAAAATAATAATACATATTTTTAGTGTACATAACAAGAACATTGTATTATCAAAAAGTTTTGTCATAGGTATCTAGTGGAAAATTTTCAACTTTTTACAAATGTAAAATAAAAGAATATACCTATGTCAAATAAATGACTCATTTAAAATTAGTATAAAATATATTTTTTTTAGAAAATATTAAGTATGCTCAAAAAATAAAATAATATACTCCTTTTTTCTAAAATTAACTAAATTTTAAATGTTAGTATTTTATCTTGTCATTGTATAAGATTGATTTGTAGATTGGTCTGCTATAAATCGAAAGTATATAGAAAAATATGCAACTCCTACTGAGCCATTCGGCTTTTGATAACAAAATATTAACAGATCTTATGACCTTATTATTTAATTTACATTTTAAATGATTATAATATAAAAAATATTGTATTCAATATATTGCTAAATAAAAGTTTCATAAATTACAAAATATAATAAATAGTAAATGAGGGGAACAATATTATATTTATTAACAAAATATTTATTTTATTTTTTTTTTAAATTACTATACGAGACAAAAAAACCAAAATAATAATTACAATAAAAGTTAAAATATTTCAAAATATTATATTTCTTGGAATTTTCAAACACTACGATATAATTATAGTTTAAAGGTTATTATACTGCAGTAGTTTAATTGAAATATATTACACATCATCTGATCAAACTAACCGTGGCGGTATACGAGTATATTAGGTATTGATATGGTGTTTGCACGCCCTTTTTATATTTTGTTATTATCGTATTGTTTTCTTCAATGCGAAGCTGACCACATTTAGACTAATAATATTATTATGACGTACTACGAGAACGAAGCGTGACGTTCAGTTAAAGTCGAGTAAGCGTTACGCATCGCAAAATTCTAGTTACAATGTAAGCACACTCAACAAATAACTCGTGCACGACGAAACTCACCGACAAGTCCCATCATGTCAGTTCAGACAACAACAGTAATAATAATTATTTTCGTAAAACTATACGGTAGATAAACTGATATGAACAAAATCTTTTATATTTTTTAGTAAACCGTCCAACGAATAATAATGATAAATAAATATTTAAAAAAACTGTTTGCAAACTAGAATATTTGCTATTTTGATATTTTTATTCTATAAAGGGGTTGCGTTTGAAAAAAAAAAATGTTGTTTTACGTTATTTACAATCTAAACGTTATACAATTTTTACATTTTTCGTTATTTAAAAATAAAACGTTATTCAAATTTTGCGTTTATCGTTATTTTGAATTAAAACCTTATACTACTTTTGCGTTTATCGTTAAAAATAATATCTAATACGAGAAATAGCCTAAATACGGAATACAAAGATTTCTTGGATTCATTGTTAAGATAAAAATAAATCGCCTGGAAAAATATTTCAACGAAACCAGTATTATAACTTTTAAGTAAATGGATTTCACATTATTTCGTTTTGCGTTATGTTTTGTTATATTTAATTATTTTTGTTTACCGTTTTCCGTTTTAATTAAGTTTACAAATTTCAATTGTTTTACTGTCATATACAGCGTTATAGTCATAACGTTTGCAAACTCTAATCGTGAAGATAATAATATAATAATAATAAAGCAGTATTGCTTGAGTAATAATAATAAACATAGTTTATTTTTTCGTTATGCCAATCTTATATACTATATAACTATTAACTATCAAACTATACGAAATTTAACCTATGTGCTTCATATTATACATAATCAGGTAATATATATATATATATAGGACTCGGAAGTGGTAGGGGAGCGTGGCGTTAATTCAAATAAATAAATAAATATGTATAGTATAGTGTAGTATAGTATAAGTATTGAATGAATGCCAACGGTGCTTCTATATTATATAGTGTCGATGGGCACATATAATATTTATAAACCATAACAGCACAAAAACGATTTTTGATTGGTTTGTTACGATTTACGTCTATATTGAAATCAATAAATAATTTATTTCATCGATTTTTCAAGACCTTTTTTTTAGAACAATATAATTGAGAAAATCCAACGGTTACGTCACTGTTTTAACAACAATTCTTAAACAAAACGCACCTAACTGATAATCAACATAAATCGTAGTAATATAATATTATCATGTTACATTTCATACGAGGCAGTTTCAGAAGCGTATTTAATTCATTCGTCGTAGGAAGGTTATGCCCTGTTACGTCAATTACGTAATACCATTATGATATGATCACGTTTTCTTAACTTGGCTATTGTTATTTTATTTCTTTTAAACTTCATGCCATAAATATTGTTATATCAATAGATAAATACTCAGAATAACTGTTTAAAGGTAAAAATTCGATTTGAAACAATATGAAACCACAGCTTGTGTATATTAACGAGTTCAGGCAATTTTTTTTTTTTTTTTTTTGGTAACAATTTCAATGTTAAGATAAACCTTTTAGCAATAATATGAAAGAAATCATTAAATTTAAGAAACCAACAGAATCTATTTGATGGAAGAGTACCAAAGGACTAGTATAGGCAAAGCCGGGCAAGTTTATGAATTTTTTTAAACTCAATTAAGTTAATTGATTTTGCATTAATAAAAGGTCAAAGAAAAGGTTAAAAGTTTAAAGTTAATATAATATTTGAATAACTAAGTTGAGTTTAAATCAGTGCTTGCATTTGAAAAAAAAATTGTTTTACATTATTTACAATCTAAATATTTTATATTTTTGAGTTTATCATTATTCAGAAGTAAACGCTATACAAATTCTGCGTTTATTGTTTATCGTCAAAATGAATATCTAATGCGGGAATGGTCCGGATACGAAATACAACAAATTCTTGAATTCATTGTTAAGATAAAAATAAATTACTTAGAAAAATATTTCTATGAAACCAGTTATATAACTTTTAAGTAAATTAATTTTAAATTATTTTGTTTTGTATTATTTTTCGTTAAATGATATTTTATATATTTCGTTTTCCGTTGTTTTGTTTAATGATAAATTATATATTTTGTTAATCGTTATATTTTGTGATATTAAATTATTTTTGTTTACCGTTTTTCGTTTTAATTAAGTTTACAAATTTCAATCTTTTTTTTATATAGGTAAAAAGAGTAAATACTTAGTTTTATTTTAGCTTTTTATTATGTGTAAAAAAAATTTATATTTTTTTTTTGTTTCCAACACAAGTTTATTTTATATTTTTACCAACTCAAAACTATATCGTGTTTATACAGTATTTCTATATAAAGTAGGTACTTTTTATAGTTTTTTGTTATTGAAAAAAAAACAGTTCCCACCACACATTGCCCAAATTTTTTTTTTGCATATAAACGAAATCGATTGAAATATAATAGAAATAAAGAATAAAATTAAAAACAAAATAAATTAACTTAAATTCTCAAAATGAAAATTTAATTCGTTGGTTCCACATTGATTAAAAACAATTGTTTTTTATAAAAATTAACTTTTTAACTCGTTAATGTCCAGCCTTGCCTATAATAGGCAATAAAAAAAATACAAAAACTGTTGTTGTTACTTAAAAATAAAAGGGAATAATCAGCTAAGCTATGTTGCTATAATTATACTGAATCTTTATTGCATTTTTAAATAATATATGAAACATAGGCGACGGAGTATTGAATAAAAAAATTAATTTAGTCGAACGACCGTGTATACAAAATCGACTGGCTGTCAAGCACAGTAAAAACCTACGAGTCCTTTATACACGTGACGGAGTCAATAATAATATATTACTGACTGAATTAATAGGTTATTTCAAAACAACCTGTACATGTACATTCGAAATATATATTAATAATATGGAAATCGCTTTCGAATAATATGTACCTCGACGATATAGATATGCGAAAAAACCGTAGGTATAACGTTATTATATACATTTCAATAATATATTGCCACTCGGTATCTATAACATGTAACCGTCCTACGCTCTATTCCCATTCGGTATATCGCAAAACAGCGCTTTGCCTGTGCCATCGCTCGACGAATCTCTCGTATTATATATTATTATTATGCGTACCTAATATTATATTATATTATCGTCCATTCAACTTAACTCACCTCCATCGATCGTGTATATCATAAATACCATGCCTCGGCTCGAACGGTTTTCGTTTCGCCTTCGACGTCGTCGCCTCCGCCCACGCACTACACTATATTATTTTTATTATTATTGTTTTGATATTACTATTATCGTACGACCGACCGTGTCGGCGGAGGTAGGTGCACACGACGACGGTTGTACATGCGAGCGCCTATACTTTTCGCTGATTTTTCGCGGAGGCGGCGGCGATAGCGCCCCAACTGCGGATGGCCGAGGACGACTTCGCCCACGCCGTCACCTCCACCTCCATCGCCCGTCGCCGCGGCCGAGTCATTGCCACTCGCGCACAAACGCAACAACACACTCATAACTTATTATACAGTCACTTTACTCGCGCGCAAGTTGTGACGACCGGTGGTGGTGTTATAGTAACGACGACGATATCGTACACACACACACACACACACGCGCGCGCGCGCGCACACACACAAATATGCGCATATTTCATAAAAAATTGAATAATGACACACTCGCGAGAATCGATCACATTTCCGACCCCGCCAAAACGACCTTATACGATATCATTATCGTATTTTATTGTGACCATCAACCCCGACCGGCCGAGTCATCGATCGTGCGTGCCCGACTGTGCTCTGATTTTTACGGGTATACTATATTATAATATATACACGAGTACATGACGTATATATCTTGGTAACGCAGACCATACCCTAACATTACATACCTGCAGAAATTTAGAATCGCAATACCTACCGCCACGGCCTGTGGCTACCTATTAAATATAATATAGAGGGGGTTTTTTTCTCTTCATTTTTCTAAACCGCGGTTACCGCCTACACGGCTGTAGACAACCGTGTTCTAGAGTCATATAATAATTTGCTATGTATTTTATACTCTAGTGCAATTAGACAAGGGGGTGCTTAAACTCCAGGTTTTTTTGGAACTCATCAGTGGACTTCACTCTATTGTAAATATGTATTCGTGTTAACACAACCCCTAATAAGTCACTTAAAAGAAAGTCATTTTTTGATTTGATTTTTAAATTTATTTTATAATATTAATGATAATAATATTTTAGTAAAGTCGTACATACAACTTAGAATAACTTGGACAGAGAGTGGTGCTTTCTTATTTCTAAATCAACACATTCAATTCAACATAATAAAATGTTGTATTACAAAAATTGCTATTGTGTTATTGTAAATTTTAATTAAATAAATTATCAAATTTTCATTTTTTTCAATTCAAATTTTGAAAACATTATATTTTAGGAATGTTTATTTTGACTTAAGAGTGTTATGGACCCAAAGCATACTCCTAGTTGAGTCATTTTTGGAAATTTTTGTAACTTTTTAATTTTTCTTTATGTGACAATGTGACATGAAGTACCGAAAGGAGAAACTGCGGGCACGTTATCTATTCACGTTAAACTGCGGTATCCGATTTCTGATTCTGTAGGTTTTTTCGCGTTAACGGCTAAAGTTCATATGTAGACGAAAATGTATTTGAATATAGTTAAATACATAATTCAATATCTATTAAGATAAAAAATACATTTAAAATTATTTTTCAAGAAAACCAATTTAATGTGATACAAGTGAAGGTACTAATAAAGACTGACAGTATAATCACGCTAATTTGGTTAGTTTTTTAAATATAATTTTTATTGCATTTTTATTTGTTACCTTTTTTTCTCTTCTCGTGTTTATAGAGATGTTTAAAAGTATAGCTTAATTTATAGCAACCTAACTTAAACCGACTGGTAATAAGGCACCAAGATTTGGCAAATTTCTGTACTTTCAATGGTAAAGCTCTAGATCTTGCTGCACCTTTGGAACTCAGCACCCCTTGCCCACTTCCAAAATATATTTGTATACTTCTACTTAATATACCAAACCATTTCGATTATTCAAAATATTATTGTCTAACATTCTTACTTATATTTTAAAATGTTTAAATAAAATATCTACACATGTTATTATCATCATTTTCTGACGTAGGTAATAGTAATCTTTAATTGAAAAACTTCACAGGAAAGTTGTCTGGTTTCTGGATCCGCCTATAATAAGAAATAACCATTAGAGTCACTGCTGATTACAAAGTTGCACGCAGTTTTAAAACTAAAATAATAGCGACTGCCGAAACTGGATTAATAAATTATTATTAAAAGGCGGAATCGACCGACGGTGGCAGCGTGTTTGTGTGCGGGCGAACGGGTGGGTTGATGTGCGTGTACCCCAAAATATGGTATAGTTGTACCCATAAATATTTATTAAATTTATGTGCGTTTTATGTGGTAATTTATACGGTATCATTAAGGTGCTTCTACGTCTACATAATGTTCGTAATCGCCAATAAATAAATAAAAAGCATGCAATAAATACATGCTATTATTTGTAATGTATATAGCAGTAATACTATAATATTATGTAGGTAACTATATATTATGATACAGCTAAATCACTTTATAAAAGGACACTATGGCCGTGCATGATGTGTGTGCCTCTGTCTTACAAACACATGGCATATCATAGCAAATTGGCGCGTTAATCTAAATTACGTTTTATTATTTTTAATACTAGAGCGAATCGACTTATTATCAAACTTATAATTAAGAACGTTATTATCAGTATTTGAGCGTAGATTTTTTTTTTTTATGTTTAAATTTTCAAGCGAGATGTGAGTATGAAAAATATTATAAAGTAAAAAAATTCATATGTCTATATTTTAAAAATTAAAATATCGAAAAAACCAACGCTTCGGCTCAGGTAATGTTCTTACCTTCAACTTTGATATAAGAAAAATTTACTATTATCTACTAATCGATTCTGATAAACAAAAATTGATTATGCTATGCATTTGTAAGACAGCACGTGCATGTGTAGCGTCCTCTTAAAATTCACGCAAATAAGGCACGATACTAAACATTTTGGATTAGCATGGAACATCTTGTTTTTAAGAAATAATAAGAATAATAAAAAAAAATATTAATGGACAATAGTCAAATATGTATTTTTTTAAACACTTTTTATAAATATAAACACGTAGACATTTAAATTCTATGGACTACTTGATCAGCATTTATTATTCGAGTTAATGTTTTCGCTCAAATCATCATAACGAGTTACATTAAAACTAACATCATCCAAACACTATATTTGGTTTTAATATGTTCATGTAAAATCAGGGCTTGCATTTGAAATTAAAATTTCGTTTAATGCTATTTAAAATATAAACAATGTACAAATTTTGGAGTTATCGTTATTTAGAAATAAAATGTTATACTAGTTATATGTTTGTCGTTATTCAGCATTTAAATATTAAACTATTTTTTCATTCATTGTCTTTTGCGTTTATTGTCTATCGTCAGATATAATATCTAATGCGGAGAATGGCCTAGATACGGAATATAATAAATTCTTGGATTGATCTCTAAGATTCAATCATGTGGAATAAATATTTCTACGAAATCAATATTATTACCTTTAAGTAAATTGGTTCTAAATTATTTCATTTTGCGTTATGTTTTATTTAATGATATATTATATATTTTGTTAATCATTATATTTTATTTTGAGGTATTTAATTATATTTGTTTACAGTTTTCGGTTTTAATTACGTTTATAAATTTTAATTGTTTTTTGTCATATATAATGCTATAATTATAATGTTACTATAACGTTTCCAAGCTTTGTATATAATACATATTATAGTTATAAGGCAATCATATTATAATTTTTTGTGAGTTCAGAAAAATATTTTTTAATTGATGATGTATATTTCGATTGTTTAAATTTAATTGGCTGTTATTAGTTTTTAATAAAATAATTATGTATATATGTGTGTATTTAAAACTGGCCCATGAAACAAAAAAAAAATGCATTAGAAGTCTTTATCATTATTTCTTCTGTTTTTAAACTACTTCAAATACTGGCTTAACTGCCAGTGATTAGTCTATACTCTACAGTGGCCAGTGAGAGTTTATTTTCAACTTTAAAAAGACTTCAGAAACCTCAGAAATACTGATAGATATTTAAACTATTCAATCATAACTTTGCATATTATTCAACCCGTTATTTCTACTTTTTTCTTGTAAACTTCTTTGAGTTATCTATTAACTATTATTAAACTAATATTAAGTAGTAAGAAACCTATTAGGTAAATACTTAAAAAAATATTTTACATACTTAACATTAATTAAGTTATTCTTAAAAGAGTATATTTGATACTAAAATAGGTAATAATTTATAATTTATGATGATGAAAAAATAATTGAATAGTAAATAACAAAGTATAGTATGTAGGTTAGGAATTTGTTTTTATTAATAAATTTTCTATCTTTTCTTTGTAAAAAATGCAATATGAATGTGTTGTTAGTATATTACAAGCGGACCAAGCGTAAAAGTCTCGTCACTGGAGTGTTTGCATTACTTCAGGCGATGTCTTTCACTCGGTTACAGCGATGTAATAGATCTTGTCAATATACTTAAGTTTCTATTATAAATAAATAAATTATATTTGTATATTTTATTTATATACTATAAAATTCTAAATTATGCATAATAAAAGTTGGGTATTTTTGAAGTTATGACAATTTTATTATTTTTATTGTTAATATTAAAGTTGAAATACAATATGAATTATATACAATTATCAAATAACTCATGTACCTAAAAGGAAATAGGTATATCGTATATGAT
This sequence comes from Pentalonia nigronervosa, assembly GCA_014851325.1. Lineage (NCBI taxonomy): Eukaryota > Metazoa > Arthropoda > Insecta > Hemiptera > Aphididae > Pentalonia > Pentalonia nigronervosa. Next base: position 52,803 of record JACXSJ010001060.1, on the reverse strand, counting down.
GCTAAATGTTTAGTCATACCTATACATTAAAGTTAATGTCTTCAATAACATTTGTGAAAGCGAGAATGCCACGGGTTAAATACTTAAACTAAAATTACTCTACCTAATTAATTTGATAATTTTGAGAATTTTAAAAATCAGAATCATTCAATGAAAGCACCTTATGTTATATATTATGCTGATTTTTTAAGTTTTAAGTAACCATACAATACATGACGATGGCTTGAGTCGTTAAAGGGATTCAAACGTACCGTTTGTAAGTTCTGTGTAGTCATTAGTTAATAGTGTGGTGAAAATGTGGTTATAAGATGGGGCCAAGCCTGGAATAAAAACTTAGCCCCCCCCCCTAATCAGCGAAAAAGAAATACAGTCCAGATCTAGTCCCTATTAAACGTTATAATTATATTTTGACAGAATTGACGAATTTTATAATAATATTAACCACTGTAAAATAATAAATTATTGTAAATTAGGTAGGTATACTAAATATTATGTACCTATGATAGAACTTAAATACAACGACTTAAAACAAATATATACTTATTTTTATATATTATTACCGTATAATTTATTCGTATCCATCATATTATTATAATTTTCAATAAAATTATATAATTAAAAAGTTAAATTATAAATACAAACAACATCAGTTAATACATTTATTTTTATAAATTAAACAACTTAATTTTAAAAAATATATATATTATTTTATTTTCAAATTAATGGAAATAATTAATACAATATTTAAATGTTATACACAATTCCCTGTAATATATTTTTTTAAAATATAAGTAGGTACTTACTAATAATATACAATTTATTTCGAAAAAATCTCGATATTTTTGAAAACGTTAAAGAAAATTGTTCATGTTTTCATTTTTCACTTCTCAGTTCCACTTTGATGATGTTTTGTTTCAGACATTACTATGATATAGGTAAATTTATTATTTTTTAAAATTTTAATATTTAAATACTCATATGCCAATTTTATTTGTATTAGGTTTAATTAATTTTGACAGGTGGCCAAAATATATTGTCAATGATAACAAATAAAAATAATGTATAGGTACCTACAATTACAATTATTAATATTGTTTATGTCATCGTCGACACTCTTCGTCTTCCGGGTAAAAAATAGTATAAAATATATTCTAAAAACAGACAATAGTCGAAAACACAGTCTAGTTACAACACGGTACTAGTATATAAGTACTAAATACTATTTTCACACGAATATATAGTATAATTTCATAGTTCTGTTTTTGTCTTAACCTTTTTACATTATAAAAACGAAAAAGTACAAACGACCAAACATCACTATGTAACAGTTTTACATATTATATTAGTCTGGTTTCTGAAGGAGACACTATTTCCGCATAGGTACACACATATGTCAATAGGCATTTATATTTACTTATGTCACGTGTAATCGACTATTATTTCACTGCTAAATTAATCAATTTTCATCCCGTTTGGAATCATATGATTCTAATAATATGATTTTTATATTGGAAATTAATTTAAACGTTTTATTGTGTTTACTTGGGAAACCATAAATAAATAATTGTTCTGTTAATTATTTATCTAAAGAAGCGTAAATCACTGTTGAATATTATACATTTTTTAACATTTTTAAGGTTAATGTAGATGACTCTATATCCAATTTGGCCAAAAATAATTGATGTCCTAAAGAAGACAAAACGAGGAATCTGTAATAAAATTGACAATTACGATGAAATTAAAATATTTCTTTTTAGCAAGAAAAGCGGCAGTTTCGAATCCCCTCATTAATAAGTTGTATAAAAGAATAGGTTTTTAGTGATTAGTGCAATATTTTATATACAGTAGTTACCAATTATTGCTAAATAACTACATTTGTTGTCATTTTTATATTTTGTAATTAGTTGTTAATACAAACTAAAAATAATAATAGTATGATTTACTACTAATTTATAAATGTTTAATAAACGTATAGGTAGGTATTATAAATTATAAATTATTAAAAGAATAAATAAGTCATAAGCATTGCTATTGAGCCATAAAATATATTCTTAATCATTAAAACTTAATTATAACAATTATAACTATAAAAGTTCACCTATTATAATTAATTAAAACGTGTATAGAATATATAGTTATTACCTTATTATATAATGATATTATAGCATTGAATAACCCAAAGACGAATGATATTTTTATAAATACTGAATTAGGTAAGTAACGTATTAAATATTAAAAATATGTTAATTTAAATTAATTTGAACGCACGTGTTTTGTTTTGAATTTTGATGAAATTAAAAAAACTTATTAGGTGCATATGGTAAATTGATAAGCAGTCATTGTCAGAAATAAACACCATTGAAGAAAGTTCGGACGAAAAAGATCATTAATCATTTTGAGAAAGTACTTACGACGTATGATAAATACTATTAATAATACAATGTAATATCTAAATATCAGTTGCATTACTTTCTAAAACATGCAACGTAGAATATCGTCGTTTTACCAAATATTGCGAGCATACGTAAATTGTTTTCTGCAAATGGTTAAAGGGGCGAAATAAATTATATATAATATTATCATATTGAGACAAAAATTAAAATCCCAGTGGAAATTCTCTGTATTTAAATATTAGATTATACTCGTACCGCCTAGTTTAGAATTAAAAACACAAAATCGGTTCCGCTGAATACAAATTAACCATGTTGTACGGAAACAACACATTAATAATAATAATAATCACAGTATGCGAATTAGCCGTTCTCTTAAGAACATTAATATGTATATATATATATATACAACACGATTCACAAACGACAAACGATGATATGGTAATCGTAATAATTGTAACCAAAGGTGGATATAACTCGATTAGTTGGTTAACTTTCTAATTAACTCGAGAATTAAAATAGTTTAATTCACTGTTGATATTATAACTCAGCTTATTTCAAATAACCAAAAAAATAATCCATCAAGTTGATATCAAACATTTTTTTTTGAAATTTTTGTTTTTAACAATATGGTTTCATACATTAATAACTGTATATCATTATCTAATACTAAAATAATATCAAAAGTACCTTATAAAACTAAACTGTGTCTGCGTTATATTTCTTAGTATCGTGTAATAGATAGGTAGGCGAAAAATACCGTTTGACGGAGTACGTGACCCACGTATAACAATTAAAAAAAGTAGACAGACATTTTTTTTTCTTATCTGAGTTGGGTTAATATTTTTTTTTCGTATTATCAACTTTGAACTCGTGGCCAGTAAAATTGTTATTTTGTTAACTACTGCCGACGTCTCGGACTTGTGTAACGACGCAGTGTCCGCGCTTAACTTAAATAGAGTTAATTATTCGCATCGACTTGCCTACCATTGATTATAACATTCACAGGTATAAAATATTATGTTATACTAATTATTATGGCTGGGTGGTGGTACCTCGTAGTCGGCGGAGGTTTGGCACCGGTGCGGACGCGGGGGACGGCTTTGCAGCGGAGGCGGTAGGCTGGTATATGGCCTTTGTTCAGAGTCCTCGAAACACGACGACGGCGACGACGACTGTGACGGTCACCCACCGCCGGCAACACGTGTGCGCTAATCGCCACTTCTGCAGTCCGATGTGATATCGCGTATACAACTTGCACCGTCGAGTGCGGTTCGAACACTGACTCGGCGCGGACGGCACGCAAAAGAGGCGGGTCGGGCGGCAAAGTCGTCGGCACGTGGGCCACGGCGGCGGTGGACAACGGCGACGATAACATAATAATATTATAATATTGTTGTTTGCTAAAATAACGGCGTCGATAACCGCCGGCGACGACCTAATAAGTACAAAACGACGACGGCAAGGTCGGCGCGGCCCTCCCGCTTCGCCGCCGCCCGTTCTCCTCTCCCCCCCCCCACCTTCACCCGTCGCGGCCGCCGAAAACGTCGTCCTTTGTCAGGTGTTCGCGGCTCATGCGTGCGCGCGTGGCCGTTGCGCGACTCTCGCCGTCGCGGTTCTTCCTCCGCGCCCGATTCGCACCGGGCTGAAACCGAACGGCTCGGGGCACACGCGCTCGCGGTAGTCGGCGTCCCCGAGCGATGACTCATCAGCCGGTCCGCCGCGCGCTGGCGGTCATCGGGCGCGCTCGCTCGATGACCGGCCATAAATGGGCATCAAGCGAACGCGCGGGTGCTGCACGCCGCCGTAAACTGCCTATATATTATTTTATGCGCGCGTGACTATATTCTTGTTGTTATAGGTATTGTTATTGTTATTACAACATGCTGGGGTCCGGATGTCGATGACTATTATTTTTTTATTTTTTTTTATGTTTATTTTCCTCTCCTGCAGGAATCGACGTCATGTGGGCGACAATAAGGTCGGTACTCTGTAGAGACCGAAATTATATTTATGTGTACTGAGATTGTCCTAAATATGATGCAAATAATGTGCACGATAAAGACGACAAAATATGCAATGACAAAAACTTTCAAAATGTATTGCAGTAATACTCACCATTACTATTGCCTGAATGGGTTACAAAACCAAAAAAATAAAAAAACAACTGACAGACATTAATATAACAAGGTCCTTCGTATAATTCACGGTAGCAGCCATCGTGTAAAAATTTCGTTTCTTTAATAGCAATACAAGCAATAAAAATTTATTTATTTCTAAACTAAAAAATATTATTTTTGATTATTAAACATTTTTCAGTGATGATTTCAAGTGAATTGTTAATCGTCATATTAATATTCTCGTATTTATTGTAAAGAGTGGCGAGTTCATTTATTTATTAAGAGCGTATAAAATATGCAAATAATATGCTCTAATAACAAAATATGATTTAACCCTTTAATCAATATGGTAAATGCAAAATAAAATTTGGTCTATGAAATCGGTTTGAAACGCCCACACAGTTTGAATACTAAACGCATATAACTCCGGTGTCTTATAACTTATGAGTTATAAGTAATATATCATAATATGAATTTTTATAATTAATATTTATTTTGCATTTTATTTACATTTTTTTTTTCTAGATCAAGTAGATTCGAAACCGTTTGCCACAATACCCGAGAGACTAATATTTATCTATTATTTTATAATAATTATTAATTTATAAATCACAACATCCCAATGCCGATCTGGTCTTAAAATTTTGCCCTTCTTTCTGAATGACAACGATGTAATTTCAAATATACAAGACAATAACGTCTAACCATTGAGTATAATAAATAAGTCCAACGTTGGTTTGTTTGATGATAATAATTAATAATTAATAATGATGCGTTATCGGTGGCACCTGAACCGTATCTAGAAAATTATAAACATTTTGCATACTGCTCTTTTATAGATTCTGAGCGGAATAATCAACAAACCTGCATTGGCTTTACAATATTCAGTTTTTTCGTGTGTATCAACTATCAAGATACTTTAGAGGACGCCACACCTGCATGTTTGTTTTCGTCTTCCAAATGTAAAATATAGCAAAAACTATTTTGAGCGGGAAAGAACCGAAAAGACTACAGTCATAACTAAGAAACAAAACTTTCACCACATAAAAAAGAGAACTTTGGCTGTGCAATATCAATTTTATTTTTTCAATATCAGAACTATAAAACAAGTTATTTAAGTTTGAAAATAATGGATTTTGAAACAATATAAACTTTTTCATGAATCCTATATCGAAAAAATAAAAATGACATTGCATAGCCAAAATTCTCTTTTTTATGTGGTGAAAATTTCGTTTCTTAGTGTTATGACTACAGTCTGAGTGGTTCTATCTCGCGCAAAACAATTTTTGCAATGTTATACATTTGTAAGACGGATACAATACATACGGGTGTGGCGTCCTCCTAAATATTTGTAATAGAAAAATGTTTCGATCTTCAACATTGAGGATAGAAAGTTATATCTAGTTTGTAGTTTATACTATAAAATAAAAAAAAAAATAATTACTAAAAAACCGAAGTATTTACAAAACCCCGGTTTTTGAATAAATTATTTTGTGTTTTGTTATAAATCAAAAATTCATTTTTGCGGAAACCTGAAATTTTTATAAAATATCAAATTTAAAATTAAAAAAAAAAAATGTTCTTGCTACACACTAAATATATTTCTAATTTACTATTTTTTTTTTTTGAGTTTTTACAAATAAGTATTTACGTATATTATTTTTTTTTCATTCAAAAAAATTGAAAATTTAATACAGTATCCCTCATAAATTGCTTTTACAGCAATTTTCAAAAATTACGTATATCAATTTTTAATTATAAGCATTTGAATTTAAAATTATTAACAATATTAGTTTAAATTTTGAAAATTTGTAAATTATTTTATAATTAAAATGTATTTTTAATATTTTAGGTTTGACAATTAAATACAACGCTCTTCGTACTTTTTTCTTGCATAAATTTAAAAATATCAAAAATATATAAGCACAATTTGTTTTTATAGATATTATTAAGTTCAAATTTTGACGAAATTGAATAATCGAAAGATAATAATTACCTATTAAATATTTCGTTGTACTTCAAAAAAATATTTTTCGTAGATACTTGAAACTTTTTTTAATGTATATTAGTATTTATATCTATATACACAAAACAATTTTCTAAATATTTAGATTGATTTTAAACTATTTATACCACGAGCCGATTCACACGGTTTTTCGATATGTCAGTATTAACTTATTTTTATAAATTAAAAGTTAAAAACATCTAGTTATATTATTAAAATTATTATAATCTAATGAACCTAATTTAATAAAGCAGATTTTTCTACTTTTATCTAAAAAACTAAAATTAAATTAAATTACATATAGCAATATAATTATCATTAAAAAATTAAGCTATAGACACCTCCACTCATAATCGTTTTTTCGTAGTAGTACAATGATTTATCATTGAATACACATTTAATACATCCATTACACTATTACAATTGTGCGTACCTACTCAATGACATTCGACAACATTGAAACGACTCCCTCAGTTTTTACTTTTATAATATTTTGGTACCTTCAGGATAATGATTTTTTTTAACCCTCAGACCTTAAATAGTTTAAATAGTTGAATAATCATTTAATATAAAATAATTATTTTGAGTATTTAGAATTTTATTTGTTTATCTATACATTTCTGCAATACTCACAACTGCACAATTCAAAATATTACAGTTTAGCTGTAGTCTACTGTAAAAACTAATTAAATTTATCTCACATGTTGATATAATCAGACTTGCAAAAATTATGAAATAAAACAATTTGAATTCATGTACCTAATCATATATTTAGTTTATATCTTATATAATATAATAAATATTAAATAGTAGTATATTATAATAAATAAACAGTAATTACTTACGTCGTACCTACATGATAACTGATACTATTATTCATCAAACAATTGAGTTAACTATTATCCATATAATTTTTACACGAAATCTAACTTTAAATTCTGAATAACTAAAAACGTATAAATTGTATAACGTTTAGATTGTAAATAATACGTTAAACAAAATTTTGATCTCAAATACAAGCCCTGCAAAGTACCTATATACGCACATACGGATAAAAATATATAAGTAAACCTAAGAGATTCTATGATTTGTGTGGCTTTATTTAAATTATCGTGTTTATATTAATTATGTTAATGAATTACTTATATCTATATACTGGCAGTAAATCATTGTGGCATGCAGTAGGTATATAGTATAGTACATTATATTATACACCTAATTTTATACGTATGTATATAATATAAATGCATATGCAAGTAATGTGTAATTAATAAGTCACTAATTTTCTATATTTGAATTGTTATGAAAGTTGCAAATGAGTCATTATAATGTATAAAAAAATTGTATATAAATATATACTTTCTGATACTCATCGCAATGCTTAATGAGGTAACAAAGTGGGCAAAAACGTTGAAAAATAACACTAAACTTGTTGGTGGAAACCGATAGTAATATAAAAATTTAAAATCTTGAAGGTCTCTAATATAATAAATAAGTACAAAGCTATTATTTTTTGCATTTTATTATTGCTTTTAAATTAAATTACAGCTGTTCCAGACAGACCGAGACACACCCAAACTGTACAAATAATATACTTAATAATACACTTTTTTCAATACGATTTAATTGGTAGATTTAATCGGTTTTTATCATAACTCAAGTCTGTAAAAATGTAGTTTAACTACACATAAAACATCAGATATTTTGTCAATGACTATACTAGTTGTCTTCTAAAATATATAATTTCACAAATAATAATATAATAGTATAGTGGAATTTTTGTAGAGTCTATTATGTAGATTATATCTGTATAATCTTACAAAATAAAAGATTTCAACTCTAATAATATGGATGACTTTCCAGTGTCATATATTATGACACTAAAATTATATATATTTGATTGTACGAGTATATTCAAATATGGTCTAAAACAAAAAAGAATTATTGAGGTTTTATATGATAAAAAAATTAATTAGGTAACTCATGTACCAAATTATATTAAATTACGTTAAAATATAAGTATAGAAAGTTAGAAATAAAATACTTGAATATTATTAAGCGTTTAGTTAGATGAAAAACTAAAGAAGTTGGTTCAATGGTCCTTAAAATCGGAATACTCAAATAGTTTTATTTTGCTTTTTAGTTTCTACGTCGGTATATTATATAAAATATGAATACTAAAAAGAGAAATATATATTCAACCTATCAAAAATTGAAAAGTATGAATTAACCTTTTTACGACTTCGATGGAAAAATAATTTTTATTTTCATTAACTGACTTTTAGTGTTTTTTTTTTTTTATTTTATATTATAAAATGTTTATACTTTATTTTACTGCATTATAATGAGCTAAAAAGTAATATTGAAGTACAAATGCACAATATTTTATACTTTAGTTCCACCTAAATCTATTTAGAAGACGCCATACGTAACATTTAAGATACATTTATGGTTTAAAATGTTTATTTCTCTCCGTGTTTCAATTAAATTGCCTAATTCAAACCCCTTAAAAATCATGTGCATAGTGTCCTTATAATACTATAACCTAACTTATGATTTCATAATAAAACGATACTAAAATACTGTAATTTCCTTCAAATCAACAGTATAGGCAAACAAAAATTCGTAATTATCGTGTTCATCTTTTCATGGACTAATAATAATAAACCTAAGTGTATGTAAAACTGTTATTGTTTTTATCAGAATATAAAAGATTATTAATAAAAAAAGTAATAATACATGTCACATTATATTTTAAATGTTACTATAGCTTACAATCTAATTACTGATAAGATATATCATCGAGTATACAATATATAGTATGAAAGAAATGGTATAAAATATGTCATTCGGTTATTTACTAACACTAATAAAACATTTTAACACACTCTTACGTAGGTATTAAAGACATCATAAACGCATGCATACAGTCGTATGAGACTATACAAATACCTATATATATATATAATATACAATATGTATGAGTATTTCAAACACTATAAATACGAGAACAATTACAAACTAAAAAAGTTATTAGTTTATAATATTGTTATATTTATGCTGTAAGACAATTTAATATTATTGTTTAGATATAACCGAATAGGTATCGTAGTTAAAATAGTAATATACTTTTTAAAAAGGGCCTATAAACAGAAGTTTTAATGTTACATACATAATGGAATTATACATGGTTAACCATGCTAAACTTATAAACATTTGACCAAATTTTTGAATTTCAAAAACTAATTCTTTTCATATTACAAATATTGAAAAATATAATTAATGACGTCAAGTTGATATCGTCACTTAATGCAACAATCTTAAAAAACATACTAATATTTTGCTACGAATTTTCTTAATTTCGCTATGCTATTATTATAATTTGCTACAATTAAATTTTCCTAGAATCATGGAAAATAAAAAAAAAGTTCTAATACCTGCACTTTATTCAAATATGTATCACGAAATGTGGATCAAAATATTATTATTATGCTACGAATTTACTACATCTTGCTATACTTTTTTAAGAATTTGCTTCATAAGAGTTTTCCAGAACCACGGAAAATACATAATTTTCTAGCATTAGCACTTTTTTAAATACCTCAAAATGAGTATTACAATTTTGCTTTATTTTGCAACGTCATTTTCAGAATTTTCAATTTGCTACCTACTTGATTGTTTTTGCTACATGCCGGAAACGATAATGTGTTAAAATACTTTAAAATAGCTATCAAAATTATAAAAGAGAAAATAATCTAGTACTGATACTTTGTCCAAACATCAAGAATTGGGAATAGACGTTTTACTATATCATTTTTGGAATTGGCTTAAATTAATATAAAATAATACAAAATATTAAGAAAGTTTAAGGGTCAACTTTAGAAATTCAAATGGGAACTTATACTTTTTTTGAAAATATAATATGAAGACATTATTTAATATATTTTAGTGCTTGAATAACATTAATTAATACAAATTTATATTTTTGAGAAATATTAATTTTTATAAATTTCTAAAGTTGACCTCCAAAAACCCCACTAATATATTGTAAAAAATTATAAGATGTAGAAATCATTTAAAATGTTTCTAAATCAAAAAGCATTCGTTTTTTTTTTCTATTTTGAATCAACAAAGTGGCTATATTATAAATTTTGAATCACTTTGTATATATTATATTTGTATTCTATTTGTGTTCTGTTTGTTAATTTGCTAAATAAATACTATTATTATGTCTGCTTTTTTACGTATACCTACTACGTCTTTTGGATATATTCAAAAAGTCAAAGTTGAATTTAAAAGGTTGTGAGATTACTACTAATACTAATGCTACTTATACTAAAAAAATATTCCTATAATATACCCAACTTAAACGAATATGTAGGCACTTATTACTATAGGTAGGCAATCTACATATACATGTATAGATTTTAAGATTACCTACCTAGTATTCGTTATTTGAGTCTTACTTATGATGAATGCTTAGGATGGATTTTTAATTCGATTTTGCCAAAATACCACATTCGAATAACATAAATAGATACCTATATTATAATTCTATCTGCAGACATTTTTTCAATTTAGTATTAAAATCTCGGGTGGTATTATTGAAAATACAATTTTAGAGGCCTACACATGATCTATTTTTTACTCAAAAACATGCCTTACAAGAAACAATTTAAGCCTTGTAGAATAATCCGACTTCGATCATTTTTTTTTTTTGAAAGAGAAACACTTCTTAGGGCATATTGGACTTGGATTTTCAAAATTTTATTTCAAAACCTTTAATACGATTTTGAATAAAAGCAATTTTTACAAGATTTTGTTTTTTTAATTATTTTTGTTTTAAGCTACGACATCAAAAATCGAAGTCCAATGCGCCCTGTAGAAAATCGTCTGAGTACTTATGATTACTGAATAAATAATTATCATTAACGACTAACTCAAACACCGGGACAATTGCATATTGCCTAAATATTGCCCCTTAATAAAAACACACGAACAGGCCATGCAAGACACTGTGTGTTAGCCAAATCGTGTGGTTATGGTCTCAAAGACAGAAAAATTAGATGTTATCAAGGGGGAGGGAGTGGTATTGTTAACACAAAAATGTAAGATAATGTAATAAATTAAATAAATAATATTTTAATACTACCACAGAATAATAATATATATTGTTTGATATTTATATTGAAGCATAAAATTAATTACTATCGTATGTGCAGTAATTATGTAGTATGGACAGTCGTCAATTCAATTTTTTATTTTATGTCAAAATTATAATGATCATATTACAATTAAAACAGGTGTCTAGCGAAGCAAGCATGCTGAGTTGACATTGCGTATTTTATCATTTAAGACTGCCACACGTGCAGACACGACAGGCGTGGATCCATAATAAATTTACTGGTGAGGGAAGGGGGGCATTTTGAATAAAATTTCAGCCTGAGGCACGAGGAGTCCTTCCCCGGTCATGAGATTCATTGGGAGGGCAATCACGACAATCGTGCGTTTGTGAACGTCGACTGTAACACGGACTAAGTGATTTTTTTTTTAATTTTTAATTTAATTTATAAAAAACGTGTTTCCTACCTAAACTGTGTTTTAAGTTTTATTTACAATTCTTTCAACGTTCTTATCTAATAAAAGAACAGTGCCGGCAATATACTCGTACTATGTATCGATGAGATTTATATTTTATTTAAACAATTTTTAACTGAATAATGCCAAAGTGCTTACAATCTTTAAGTCATTTTGATTTAGAAGGAACGGAGTTGAATATTGGCAAACGCATACCATCGTCATACCTTATAAAGTTAACAATGCCATTTTTATCAATTTTAGAGTGTCATTAGCTTAGACTGTAAGAGGTAAGGCGTCGTAGGAAGGAATAAGCACGTGTCACTTATTACGTTACTTTTTACTTTACTAATTATAAGTAATAATTATGTTCAAACGAAATTATAATACTCTTCAATACTCGTCAATTCTAAGTGTTACCTTTTATGTTATTTCGTAACAAAGAGGGATACACGTTGCCAACATTCTATCAGATATTACAGATACGGTTTCAACTTTCAAGAGTCCAATTACTTCATGGCCTAGGGATACAGTGGCCCGATTAGTACCTGATCGAGTGTCACTTCTATATTATTGTTCTGTGTTACAACAATGACAAAATAAAACGATTAGTCTTGCTCTTGGTAAATATAGCTCAATTATTAAGCTCTAATATAACAAACAATTAAAAAACTATAGAGAATTAAGAGCATAACCTGTTAAAAAGTGTATAACAAATTTGCCATTTTATGGTTAATAAAAAAATATAAATAATAACGAAGTCTAAAAATTTTAGTTTCTAATTAGTCCTCATTTAAAATTAATTAAAATACTTCTATTCATTAGACTGTCATTTAAAATTAAAAATATATATTAAATAAAATACACTGAAACAATAAAATTGTTAAAATATAATATTTATTTTAAATTGTATATTTAAATTTTTTATTATTATACAGTTCAAACATAAATAGGTACAATTTATTGTGGTTATTCTAATTAAATACGTGTTATATCTATCATTTAGATTTTGATTATATTATATTATAATTTAAATTGACACGTTATTGATTTTAGAAATCACTATTCACAACCATATTAAATAACATAGACGTGTTATAATAAAAATAAAAATTATAAATGTATTCGATGGTTAAGTGCATAATTAATACAATAATATCTATATGTTGTAACGACTATATTAAGTAATTCGTACTAATGTTTTGTAAATTCTAACAATTTTAAAATTAAATAAATCTGTTCAATATTTAAAAACGCTACGTTTTTTAACCTTACCCTTCCGATTTGAAAATTGTATATCATATTATTCAAATATCAATATATATATAATTTACCATATACTAACATATAATTTCAGTCACGCTAACCAATATTGTTTAAATCGTATTTTCTACACATAATTTTATGACTTTCTTCTGGACCACAAAATTTTGGTTGGCTATCAATTGTTCATGTTACCTAAGGCCTAACACATAACATTACTATTATTGTTTTGTTACAATGCATTTCTACTATATTCGTAAATTATTGTAATAGGTGTGTGTACCTAGTTATGATTATCATAAATATTTTATCATTACTCGTAATAACAGTTTTATTTTATTCTTAAATATCTTTTTAAGTAGGTATTAAACAATTATGTAAAAGTATAAGGCTATTTAAATTTTTAAATATATCTGTCCATAAACTTATTGAATATTATAGTTCCATTATTGTATAAGACATTGAATGCGCACGATTTCGTGGTTAGATGATAATCACGACTCACGAGTATTTGATAAATTGACTTTCAAATTGAATGTACAATTTACAAAATCTTCAGATCTTCAGTAGGTAATCATTTTACATTTATATGTAGAATAATAATTAAAATTTACGGTTATAGAAAATATGAAAATAAAAAAATATTTAAATTATTATAAGTTTAAACAGAAATGAATACTTATAATTTTCTTTTACCTCGATTTACCTACATTTCCTACGATATCCCATAGGTACGACGTATAAGGTTGGCCAATAAATTAATAGTTGTTTATTTTTTTTTAATATAAATAGTATTATTCATTATAAACAATTTTAATATTATAACATAATATGTTTTAGGATGTCGTTCCTAAATCATGTTTTGTTTCCGTCTTATTATGACGCACTACATAATATACCAAAATGTACGTCCACCTGCAGTTATTATTATGTGTAGTTGTCAGCTTAAATATTAAAGTGAATTACATTATATTATAAAACTTGAAGATAAAAACATTATCATCTGTGTTCTATCGTACCTTCTATATTTTTTATTTTTAAGTGAGTCACGACTATATGAATAACTATCTTAGGTTCAAAGCGAAGCAATGAACGGTTTTTTTTTTTGTATGAACCTATACACGATTTACCTATAGAAGAAAAAAATACTTCGATTTTCAACTTCAATACCTTTACTCCTAATACATTTCTTAATAAATGAAAAAATAAAAAAAAAAAAATAGGGAAAACAGAAATTTTTACACTAAATCAATTTTTTACAAAATAGTTTTAATTATTTTTAGATTCTGAACAGAACGATGAATGTATTGATTTTACAATATTGTGTGTTTTTTTCTATGTGTCTGTCATTTATATATACTGTTTTTATCGGATATAATGAATATAGATACTTACAATTTTTACAAAAGAATATTTGCTCGGTAAAAATGTTTGAAAACTTAAAACAAGGTTTTTCATTGTTTGTTATTATAGCTAATAAATAATATTAAAGATACATAAGAACGGTTTTTTTTATAACTATTTAAATTTTAAATGTAGACAATATCAATCGAAAATTACATAAGTTTGCAAATTATTTAGTAGGTAGTTAAAATTTACAAACTTTTTTACAATTAATTTTCACTGTAAAATTAATAATAATAATAATAATAATAGTTTGAAGTTATAAATTGATTGAAAATAAAATAAATGAGTTATTTATTATATTTATTATATTATACCATAGATATATTTTGAAGACAATGTAGGTATAACGCTTTAATACCAATTGGATATTATAATCGCTAAAATTTGTTTGATTTATCACAGTGGTAAGAGGTTCTAATTAATAGAAATATCAAGAGTTGTATGAAATGTATTGATATGTGATATTATATTTGATGTCATTTTGAATTCTAAGTGAAGCAATAAATGTTTTTGATTTAGAAAGTTATAATTCTTCTTTAATCTGTTGCTGAAAAAATATTTCAAAAGTTTCTTATATTACCCATCAATTAATTGAAAGTTGAAGCATACTTATTTAGACAGGTAATTTTTGGATGCATTTATTATTATTTTGTAAGTAAAATGGTGTGATACACTATTAACACCGCTATAGAAATCAAAAAGTATATTCTCGGGTAAGTTTCTTCTTCTATTTTAACTTTCACTTTTGCAGTTTTGCATCTTATTTATTAGGCACTTTCTGTTTATAATTTGGGGGATGGACATCAAACGGACTGATATGTATTTAGATACATGATGGCTAAATCTGAATGCTTGCGATACTAAAAAGAACCTAAAAACCATATTTCTGGTGTTTTCAACAGTCGAAATGACGCTTTTTAGTTTTGTTTTTAATTAATTAGGCGTGTGCCGCATGCACAAATATTATACTCAAATATTATGTACAATATAGAGTTGGTATTTGAAAAATAATTTGCATAATATTCTGCTATTATATTTGTACGTTTTATGATGGTCTAATATGATTACATGAATTGAGTTCCATGCGACCATGCCTAAAAGTAGAACGACTCCTCGTGACTTCATATTATATTATTATACAATATGAAAAGATGTTGACTAAATCAAAAACAATACAGTTTTTAAAAACACTATCAGCTTAATGTGTGGTTTTAGTTTTACCAGTGTAACATACAAAGATACTTTCCCTAATTATACCACATAAATATTCTTATTTCTAGTTATTATTAACGGTTTTGTATATATATATATATATAAATATATAACTTAAAATATTTACATTTAAAAGCAGAAAATTCGATTAGGTATATTATCCAGATCCTATACTTATCATAAATAAGAATAAGTAATATATACATTAAAACATAAATTATTATCCGGTTATTAAATTTAAACATTTTTGGCACGAATAATATAATATATTTTATAAATAATGATATATCAAAGTTAATATCCTAAATATAAATATTTTTTTAATGTCGTACATACGTAGTACTAATGACTTAATACTCAGTGAAGCTGAATTCATTCATAATCGATAAAAATAATAATTATCATAAAGCAATAAAAGCAAATCGAAGCTTTTAAAATATTGTAGGCAACTCTACGGCCACAAAAATAAATAATTATATATAGTTGTGCGGTGCGTTTTTATATATATATATATATATAAGTATACATAATATTATGCATAAATCTATAATGTATATAATTTAGGTTATTAAAAACATTTATTTCCAATTATTTGTAACACCGGTTCAAATTTTCTGTACCCCATTTTACAAAAGTAATTTTATGGGTTACCTATATGTATTTTATAATAATGCCCATTATCGTGTCGTCACTTTGTAGCTTGTACACATATACATACTCTGCTACTACGCTCGCGTACCTGTATGGTCACTTATAGGTGCAACATAATTGTGTGTGAATAGTGTAAACGAGTTAAATGGTATCAGAGATAGGTACACACGTCATACACACACATTCACGCGTTACGTATTATTAATATATATATATATATATTGTCAGTAAAAACCAAAAAGTGAAAACGACCGCCACCGGTTGAATACACACGGTTCATCCCATGCTATACAGGTGTATTATTATCATATTATTATTGTTTACGCGGATTCTCGGCATTCTCACGGATACACCACATATACACGCGTGAATAAATTGCATGGAATCGCGCTCACCAGGTAGAAATACTACTACTACTATTACTACGACGACGACGACGATGATGGACGAGATATTTTTTTTCTTCGAATATTTTTACATTACAATAATAAATAGGTATAATAATATAGAGTGTAACGACGAGGAAGAGAAGGCCCGGCGGAAATGTGCGCGCGTGAGAAAAAATAATTCTTAGTATAGAACGGATACAATGTTTGTTGTACCTAGGTATATAGCAGAAAAGTGAAATCGCGAACCGCCACAGCAGCAACAGCTGCAGCTCGGACATCCGACAGAACTCAGCGGTCGGGCGGCAGTGGCGAACGATCGCGATTGTCGTCGGTCGTTACAATACAATATAATAATAATATAACCATTACAATATTGTTATTACCGAAGGCGTCTATACTAACCGGTAATTGCGGTGTTCGAATGCGACGCCACTGTAGATTAGTAGGTACCCACCTACATAATAATAATAATAATAATAATAATAATAATAACGTTTTGTGCGGTGGTAGGTACGGTAATAATAAACAAATTATCTTTGCGACTCGAACATAATATTAATGTCCGTCGTGCCATCTATATATAATAATATAATAGTGCATTGTCTACCAATAGCGTAGTCAGAATTGGCGTTCAAGTTCCCTTTCAGCTTCCCCGTACGCACGACAGCAGCACGCAAACGCAAGACGGCGATTGCAGTCTTAATATTTGTATTAAAATATTGTGTGCATCGGTTTAACGCGCGCACACACAACGATTAGTGGTAATAATAATAAAAATTTATATTATATACAGGCCTTGCAAACCAGTAACGTTATGATTATAACGTTAAATATTACAAAAAAACAATTGAAATTTGTAAACGTAATTAAAATGAAAAACGGTTAAGAAAAATAATAAAATACCAAAAAACAAAACATAACGCAAAACGTAATTTATAGAATATTATTATACAAAAAAAAAAAAAAAAACGAAAACTAAATAATTTAAAATCCATTTACTTAAAATTTATAATACTGGTTTCGTAGAAATATTTATTCCACGTGATTTAGCACTCAATTTTAGCGATCAATCGAAGAATTTATTATATTCCGTATTCAGACCATTCCCCGCATTAGATATTATTTTTAACGATAAACAATAAATTCAAAAGTTGTATAACGTTTAGATTGTAAATAACGTTAAATGAAATTTTGATTTCAAATGCAAGTCCTGATTATATTCTATAACATTATGCATACCGCAAATGATATAGACCAACTTGAAAGGGTTCAAAGAAAAATATTTGAGTTTTTCTGTTTATTTATTGACAATTTAACATGAACCTCATGATAATGAACCAGTATCAAATAGATTATGTTGTTTACAGTCCTTAGCTGATGCCTGATAGGTAAATTATCTTCAACGAGGTCTCTCTACTCAAACTTATTGATGGGTCGATTGATTTCCCTGAGTGGCTTCCATTGGTTAACTTTTAAACTCCTTGGGTCCATGTTCTTCTTAATATCCTTTCTTTTTGCCACTATGTATGGCAAACTATTCCTGTAACCGACCACTCTGTAGGATGATGAATATTGCCAACAAAGACCTATCTTTTAATTTTTAAATTATCCTAATGTGTTATTTTTCTTATCTTATCTTATTTTTCTATATCTGTCTAATTATATTAACTTTAATGCACTTTTAAAACCATTATCTGTACTTTAAAATAAAATAAATAAATAATATGATAATAGTTTGGCAGGTAGGTAGAATAATTTAATTAACACATTGACGGACAGTCACGAATAAGTACCTACTGCTTTTGAACAATACTACTATAGCAGTATTCGAAAAACCAACCAAAAAAACACTACTGTTAGCAGCAATGATATTTTCAATGGAACTATATGAAAAACAAGTCTTACTGTCCCCATATAACTTAAAAAATAGATATTAACCACTGACAAAATAAAGCAGATATAATTTTTCTAAAACAATTATGTTGTAAATAAATATTTTATTTCCAAACGTTAGATATGACATTTATATTTATAAATTTATTTAGACTTTAATTTTTATCCATTGCATCGTATTATTAATAATAATATATGTACTTATAGGTTTTATAACATTTTTTCCATACAAACAAATAAAATTTAATATAATGTATTGTTATAACAGTGCTAGAACATTGATTAAATTAGGCATACTTTTTAAAATTATTAATAATCCTCAATGTCCATCAATACGTATAATTAAAAGCTGGTGTTATTATTTCGTCAGAGTCTGTTTTAATAATATTGTTATATTATGATTGGAAATAGTGAAAACAATTATTAACTAGAAACTAGGATTTCAAACCATAAACCTCTAATAAGAAGTCGTTCATGGTTTAAAACAATAAATCAACAGAACTCTGTAAACACATGTGGTTTACGATACCGGCACCCGTAGATAATATTATATTTAAGTACGTTCGACACATCAATTAGTAGTTGAATCGTTTTTTTCCAAATGTTGAAATGTCGTTCTTCACTCATAGACATATTTTTATACCTATAATAGGATAGGTTAGTCGAGAAATATCTTTTTCACAAACGACTGAAAACCAGAATAATATATGAATGTCTTCATTGGTCATCTAACGTGTTTATTGAAAGCTGTTAATTAAAAAATATGAACTGAAACGATATTATTAAAAAAAAAAAAAAACTATCAGCATTAAACACAAGGTAAAAGTTCACAAAGGTAGAGGTTTGCGCCGATATTGAATCTATAAGCATCGATAAACGTTAAGTCCTGTTTACTGGTAGTAACTTTTCATTTATTTTGCATTAATTTATTATGAACTATAATTAGTTTTAGTTTTTAGGTTCATCCTGTTTCATTTAGAATAATTAACAAATAAATCATACTAATTCGTAGCAAATTTTAAAAACGATTCTACGCGTGGCTTCTAGAGTTAATAATCCATAACTAATAACCTACACACTTAATTAAATTACTTCATTTCTTCTACTGTATACTTTTCCTTACATTTTTAAATTACAAATATATAATTAATGATATACATTACAAAATAAATATATATATGCGTTATTGTAATGACTGCAGTTTATTCCGGTCCATAGGTATTTAGAAATTTGCCGCAGGAGACTACGATACAATTATTATTGTCCGAGCTCCTAAACAGTTTTAATTCACATTCAATGATTTTTGTTTTTTGATTCTGGGCAAAGAGAGGAATGTCCTGTTATTATTACAATAGTGTATGGTTTCTAGTAGGTAGTAAATAAGTAGGATATTCCCGGTAAGTACTCTTGTTAATCGAAGGGAAAAACAGTGCGAAAACAGGAATATTTAATTATCACAACACCATAGTTTTCGACAAAATCTCTTTCTTTTTTGTTGTGATTCAAAAAGAAATCATTGTAAAACCTTCGACTTAATTACAGAAGCGGCACGCGGAGGTCGTGATGATGTGAATTTCGTGTTCGTATAATAATATTATATAACTATTTAAAAAAAAATTTTATTTTCAAATTAGCAACACAAAGATACGTTGAAGTGGTTACAACAAAACATAATATTAAAAAGGGTATAGATCTATAACAATATTATAGATCTTTAAAGTTAGAATAATTATTGTAAGTTGCAACTTATTCATCTAAGAAATAACTAAGGTATTATATGTACATATATATTAACCTATTGAACAAGTTAAATAATAATTATTTAACTTTTACTTTTATTTTGATAAAGCCTGTAATTTTGTGTGTTAAAACATAAAACTTAAAATTATAAATACCAATCATATAAATATTAATTAGTCTTAATGTACCTATCTAACATATTATTTAATATAAGTTGTAATGAAAGTATACCTACTGCAATATGACTTAGGGGGATTTTATTAATTTGTTATCTTTAGATTTCTTTTAATTAAACTTGTTTAGTATAAGGACTCGACGCGTAATACAGGTTAACTTATAGTATATTAATATAATAAACTCATTTAAACATGTTTCTCATTATACTATTTTTTATGTCTAACTTCTAAAACGTCCAATTAAAAGGCCGTGTAACGTTCTGGAACATTTTTAATACACAATGATTAATATTTTTATTGCTTAAAAATGTATTTATTAGTTATCGCTTAATTAGTTAACTTATAGAAATTGAAATCGATAAAGTGTAATGTGGGTACCAATGTAAACAAACTGTTAAATAAAAATTCAATAATAAATAATTATAATTTTATAACAGTTTTTCTACATAAATAATAAAAGCTATGTTAATATATCATGATACAATTTTTTTTTTTTATTAATATTATAAATTCAATGTGACAGAAAACTGATTTGATAAAAATAATAAAACGTCATCCGATCGTAATGATACTCAATAATATCATGGCGTATGTCGTATAACTAAAACAAAATCGTAAAATATGGCATTATCAATTAGGTTTGTTATACTATAGAAATTGGCAGTTTGATATTTTGATAAATTCT
Source organism: Pentalonia nigronervosa (assembly GCA_014851325.1). Lineage (NCBI taxonomy): Eukaryota > Metazoa > Arthropoda > Insecta > Hemiptera > Aphididae > Pentalonia > Pentalonia nigronervosa. The sequence goes on along the minus strand of JACXSJ010001060.1, from coordinate 31,295 downwards.
TCAGAAAATAAAATACTGACGTTAAATATATTAGTGTAAAATACATTACCAATTAAAAGAACCATGTAAAATTTGTTTATAAAATATTAAATATAGTGTATGAATATTAAAAGTAGTTAAATATATAAAAATAAAGGAATATGCACATTATTCTAAAGTTGACGAAGTATGAAATATGCATTTGAAATTGTTGTTTCTAATTTCTAGTCTAGTCTTGGGTCTCAGGTCTCTCGAGAGCATATAAAAATATGAAACTTCTGCGGTTTCCTAGCCCAAGTCCTTGTACCTTGTTAATATACCTTGTTTATATTAATTATTAATTATTTTATTATAAAAATAAACATTACATATTATGCAGCAATGTACTAAATGACCGAAGCGAGAAGAGTGTCCAACATCCAGTTTCTGCTTATCATGTTCAGATTTGTTGTTTTTGTTTTTAATATTCATAAATCATAATTAGAGAAACGGAATATAATTAATCTTGTATTCAGTTAATATATAATTCTGGTTAAAATTGAATATTTTAAAATAGAAATTGTGAAAAATCCGTTCATATAATCGCTTTATAGATTACTAATGTAGTAAGTTTCTTAAAACGTTACATATAAAGTAAAATACGTTATATTTTGCTATATCAATAATGTTTATCACATTTGTATGAAAAAAAGCAAGTTTTTAAATTATAATTTAAAAATGTCCATATATTTTACAATTTTATTATTTTATAAATCTTTTTAATCGCAAAACAGAGATATATCTAATTTTCTCATATGTTTTAATCAATTTGTTTAAAAAAAAAATTAAAAAATATTATATCTATATATTATAATACAAAGTGCCGAGTCGAAAAACTAACCTACAAATAAATTGGCATGGCATAACTGTATATGATATTATATTAAATTTATATAATGTAACATTCTAAAAACTGGTGAACAAATTATAGGCCAGTATCTAATCATACTTTTATTGGTAACTGTTCCAACTTATATGAAACTTTTGGAACAGGTGACGATGGATCAAAACTTTTTACTAAATTTACTGCTTGGAAAGATCGATTCACCTCGGCTTCTCGAATATATAGACTTAAAGAATTACGAGTTCTATATAAGATTCAACGAGACCTTTAGTATTCCGATTTAACTTTTAAATTTTCAATAATGAATGACCCCACTTGTAGTCGGAATTATGCATTCTTAAAATTACATTAATGTTAATATTTGACCTTAAATATCTTACCTTGTAATTGTGTTCTTACTATTATTGTTAGCCGACCAATTTATTTTGTTAATGTTATAACTTAAAATCTTAAAAGTCTTAACTATATTTATGTATTGTTTGCTTTATCATATTGCATACTTGTAAAAAGCCGATTGGAATTTATTTCTATAAATATACAAATAATATTATACATACGTACATAACAAATAGGGCGATCAATAGATATTATTAAGATTTTTTATATAGGAAGCTAAATAACTGCATAGTCGTAGAATTTGCAATAAAACATAACACATTAACACGTATGTATACTACATAATAATATGCAAAAAATTGAATGCATATTACATCAAGTATATTTTGATACATATGCTTAAAACAAGTATAAACGAAAAATAAATATAAACAGATAAAAAATAATAATCTTGAGTCAATAGTTAGTTTGTTATAAGTCATTAAGTAGTGGACTAATATTTCGCAAAGTACCTCTGTGCCACGCTTAACTCTGTTCATCAAAAATGTAAATGCTTGTAGAGATAAAGTTTAATAGTAATCAACTGTCTATTGCAGGTATGATATTATTCTCTGTATAAAAATGTTCAAAAAAATATTCCGCTTTGGAATATAAAGTTAAAAATGTAGGTATGTTGTTATTTATCAAAACTAATAATAACTTAAAAAAAAAATATGCGATAAAAATAAATGAAAATACACAAATGTATTTTTTTTAATGTTGTATATTAATAACTTTTAATTATGTGAAAAAATATTTTCAAAAACGCATAATGCTACATTTACCAAAAAAAAAAAGACAGTTGTTAATAGGTAGTGATAACATAATAATCCTTTACGTATCTATATGGCTTTTATGCGGCTTTATAATTTTAGAATTAAATAAAATGTTCATATCATTTTGTGCCAAATTTAAAATTATACTTATATAAAACGTCGTAACACCAACACGCAAGAACCAAAAATATAAGACACAAATAAAATTTGTGCCAATATTAATACTTTAAAATTTAAAAGTACCTAATGTAAATAAAAAAATCTGAGGAAGTTGCTCTTTTGTATAATATAGTAAGTGTCGAGTTATTACTGTCGTCATTGAGCAAGTCGTAGCTGCAGGGCCACTGTAATATAGATGTGTTAAATTTGAATTTAGCGATAATTCATTAGCAAACGAAAAATGATTCTGAACCTTTATTTCTAGGGATAGTTCATTATATATTTATTTTACAACCAGTTATTTATTTTAATTTTATTAATATAGTAGGCTAAACTATTTTTTTCCAAAAACTAATCGCAAATAATATTATGTATATTATTTCAAATAACATTACTATCTGTTATTATCTTAGAAGTCAATACTGGTACAATGTAAAACGATGTATAAAATATAACTTAAAGCAAATAATAATAAATATATAAATAATATAATATAAATTAATTTAATAAAAATATTAACGGAAAACTTTAAGTCCCAACGAATAATATTTATCGAATTAAGTACATCAAAATAACTAAAATTATTATGTTTTTTTTAAACGTATGAACAATTTCGTCGAAAAATTCTGTATTTTTGATATTTTAAGGTTCTTATAGGTTTTAACTTATAATAAACCTTTTATTAATATTTTTTTACTCGAAAATAAAAATAAAATCATACATAAACTGAAAAAAAACTTAAAAAACTCGAAAATTTTAAAATTATTAAATATGGTCCAAAAAGGCAAAACATTTTAAAAGTTATATCAAGTATAAATAATGCTTGAATATATATTTGGTGAAAAGTTTGAATCTCTAAATTTGTTTGAACTACAACAAAGAACTTAGACGACTTTTTAAAATTAGTTTTGCGGTTTCCCATTTTCTGTAAATTGTTTTCATTTTTCTCAAATATTTTGAAAAATACCAGGAATTTTTTCCTTTGACCCCTCAAAGTGTCAACTAGATTCAATTTTATACCATAAACTACCATTTAAAGTAAAAAATCAAAACATTTTTATTGTTTCTAAATTTGAAATCAGACACAAAAGAAAACACACATCATTGTAAAACCTATACATACATCGTTCCACTCAGAATTTAAAATGCATATTTACTGTCTATTGACTACTAAAATTTAACGATATACACAGAATTTTGCATAACTTATTACTTTCTAAGTATCTATAGAAATCGTCAACAATAAATATTGTGTAACATTAGAAATATTACATTTCTGCAGTACCTATATTTTATAATTTATTAGCTGTATTTACTTAACTTTATTCGTGTTAAAATAAATCTATCCTTCTATTGTTTTCCGTTTCCATTTGCAATCAATAGCAACCATTTAAATAAACAAAAAATTATTCGATTTACGTGAGCAAAAATTAAATTCATGTATGAGCTACCCTATTGCAACATATAGGGGTTGAAAAGATAATAAACACTCCCTAAATCTCTCAAAATCTGTCAATATAACTTTTATTGAAAACGGTTCAGTAGTTTTTTTAAATCTATAAAGGGCAAACAAACAATTAATATTCTTGTATATATATATAAATTTCTGAGCATTATAAATTGTCAAAAATCAACCAACTACCTTATCTATATTAATATTATTAAGTATTAATGTATGATAAGCGTATTGATTAAGACTGTATGTTATTGACGTTTAAAATGCTTATAATTATACAGTTTTAAATTAAGATATTTTCCGGAATGAAAAACTAAGATATCTATCATTTTGGTGTTTTTATATGATACTATTTATTCTTTTTTATTTCGTTTCGACGCTATCATATCTATCATCAACGTGCACCGTACAATATAGTATTCTAAGGACAAAAGCGTATACCTCAAATAAAATAATTTTATTATACATTAATACACTATAGTCTCAGGGCTGGCCATATAGGTTTTTTCTGCTTTTTGTCGCACCAGGCAAATCTAATTTACGCTGTCCTTATTCAATAATTAATTTTTCGGGGAGAGGGTGGAATATTTTATATTTACTGCCCGAAAACTAGTGCTACCTATAAGAGGCTGTCTATTTTACTACCACATTGGGACAGCCCTGTACATCCTATTCAGGTATAATATTTATACTATATATTAGGATTTCTAAAACCGGTGAAACCTAAGGAAATTATTTTGGTGAGTTACAATCAGGGCTTACATTTGAAATAAAAATATAATTTTACGTTATTTACAATTTAAACGTTATACAATTTTTACGTTTATCGTTATTCAGAATTTAAACGTTACACAAGTTTTACATTTATCGTTTTTTAGAATTAAAACGTTAGGTATACAACTTTTGAGTTTATTGTTTATCGTTTATCGTTAAAAATAATGTCTAATGCGAGGAATGGCCCGAATACGGAATATAATAAATTCTAAGATTAATTGCTAAATCACGTGGAATAAATATTTCTACTAAATCAATATTATAACTCTTAATAATTTGGATTTTAAATTATTATATATTTTTATTTTATGTTGTTTAATTATTTTTATTTATCATTTTCCGTTTTAATTACGTTTACAAATTTCAATCTTTTTTTGTCATATAGACGTTACTATAACGTTTGCAAGGCCTAGCACTTCGGGTTGTAGTTCTATTAACTCTGTACATTATTTACATCTATAATATTAATGTTACTACAGCTTACGTGTCCAAAAAAATTGATTTATATATTTTAACGTCGAAAAAAATTAATTATATTAGAATATATAATGTGAGATAAGTATGCGCAGACTTAATTATTTGGATGCATTTATCGTTTTCCAATCGCGGACTCAATAATATTGGTATATTATTTCTTTATACCGCGGCAGTTAATTATATATAGTGGGTATATTATTATATTCCCGGTATAATGCGACTCAATTAGTATGCACTGACACGTATCCTTGGGTGAAGGTAGGTGGGTCTGCACTCGTGGATGTAATAATACGACTATACCGATCAGGAAAATTGGAAACTCGGGCCCGGCGGCGTGAGAGTATGCCGATGACAACAAAGATTTGTGAACAATACAGAACAATTCAAAAGCGTTTATCTGATTACGAATTATTAACATATCATAGCTCGCAACAACCGTAAATTTCAAACAATCGACGTTATATGCCTACACCACTGTTTAAGACAGCCGATGTTATTAATTATGTTTCTAAGGAACGTGTCTCGTGCAGAACGTTATTGTGTAATTATTGATATTATAATATCTACCGTATAGATTTGTGCCGACGGCCAACTAGCACTTTACATTGTTAAGAGGATGTCAGCGCACCGTTTGTTTCCTCACTCTGGCCCACGCGTAACATAATAGTATTATTATATTTAGTATATTATACTAAACGCATTTACGCAAAATCATTTTTTTTTTATGTTTTTGTGTAATCATAGTTAAAATCACCCATTACAAAAATGATAGAGAATAATATTTTTGAGGGTATGACACATTGATTTGTCTAAATATTGTCTCAAAACAATTTAGACATCATTTAAATTTACAATTTTTTTTTTATTTATTTTAAAAATCAAATATTAATTAAATATAAAACCGATATGTTATACCCTCTAAATATTACCTTCTATAATTTTTGTAATATGTAATTTGACTCCAAGATTACTCGAAAATCATAAAATACGATTTTAGATGAGAGCATTTCTCATCTATGTTACGCGTGAGTTTGAGAGAGAAAACAAATATTACGTTGACATCATCTTAAGCATATTTTGTGACGAACGATATGAAAAATTGACCATTTAAATTCACCTAAAATGGTTTTACTTCCACCCCACACACCCCTGCAGCCGGCTGCAGCGTCTTGGTTTTTGAAATGGTCATAATAATTTTTGAAATCGGATAAATACTACTTTTTATTGAATCGTCCTGTATAGTAACCGCACGCTGCAGCAGTCATTAACGCGATATTAGCGGACAGAGAAATTTCCGGGGAAAAAAAAACGCGAGAGAAAGATCGCAACGACCGCCGCCGGGTTAGGTGGTTGTGGTGGGAATTTCGTCGGCGGTGGTCACAATATCACAAATAATAACACAATAATAATAATAATACCCGTTTTCGCGCGTATATCCGTCGTACGACGGCGATAATAATACTATTACACATTTCTCTCGTGTAACATTATAGGTGGATACGCGATAACCTCCGCCGCGGAGGAGGAATCTCGATCGCCGCCGCGGTCGCTTTCTTCGTCTCGACGGCGCCGACATTCGGTAGTACACGACCGTAACGCCGAGCAACCGGCCGCACCAGCAGCACCGAAGACGACGACGACGACCATCACGACGAAAACCACCGCGCGATGACCGGCGCCGCAGCCGCTCGATTTTTCGCGGTCCAATAAGGCACCTCTGGCCGTCTCGTCACACGCCTCCCGCGCGCAGTAGTCGTCGTATTTTCGCAGACGCCGACCACGCCGCCGAGACGACTTTGCAGCTCGGCACCGGCTCGTCACGAATTACTGCAATAATAATATATCACCGGCGCCGACCACTCGTGATCCCCTGTCGCGACCTATACGATGGCCACCGCAGCCGTAGGACCACCGAACCGGCGGCGGCTGCCGATGACGAACAGAACGACGCGGTCGATGGTGGCCGTCGTCGTGCTGGCTGCCGCCGTCGTCTGCGCGGCCATCGCCGGCGCGTCGGCCATTACGACGTCCGTCATCAGGACCACTCTGCAGATATCGCCACCGGCCGATGACAAGACCGCCGGAAATCCGGAAAACCGACAACAACTGTACCAGCCGTCGTTTGCCGCACGCTATTGGGTAAGTGATAACCGCACGTGTCACCACGCTGTACAGAGCCACCGATGGCGGCGAGGAGGAACGAGAAGTTGCGTTATATGTACTTCAAAGAAAATCGGAAAATGTGTGTATTTGACGGCAATCGAGATTTCAGAATTATTAACGATATTGTACAGTAGCAAACCAAAAATCAAAATAAGACAATAGTTAGGAAAGCTCATCGCTCTGGTACATAAGAACATAGCATAATAACATAACATAAAATAACAAAAAAATAAAATAACACGGCATAACATAACATCGAGTCACAGTTGTAATAATATAATAATAATTATAAGTCGGTTCAATTGCGCAGAATCCTAAGTTGAAATCTTGCCTTGGTTCGACGTTTTTTGAACACCTTATATTTATTTCATGTGTTTGGAGGGCGGAAAAGGGGATAAGACCATAATAAATATTATAATATATTTTAAATATTTTTTTACCCTACTAAATTTCTAGGACTTTGACGCCACTTTAAGTCATAATATTAAAACACGGACGACGTAGGTACCTACAACTGTTGTACCAATTAATATTGTGTATACGTAGAACGCTACAATAACAGATAGCACTGCTGCTGCGTGTTTATTTTGGTAAAAAATTAATCGCCTCATAATTAATAACATTAATTATATCGCATATTATTATCGTTTATCGGTATGTTTCCAAAGTTTTCGAACGCTTCGTGTATATAATATTAACACTAAAGCGTCGTGGACTGCACGTCTGCACGTCTTCTCTCACAAGTATCATGTATATTATACAGGCGTGCCTGTGCGTTTGTTTAAGACGTATAAAGACGTATAATAAAAAATATGTAGGGCGAACCGTGTTATTATGTGTACACGAATTCATCGAATTTTCTTTGTTGCTGTATCGTCGCGGATCACACGGTGGCAATAATACAATTTCGCGTCGTCGACATTTGCAACGTCACGGAATATTCGCAATGGGTAATGCTTCTATAAATGCAAACGCGACAGCTCTGCACGTCGTGTGCGACGATGTCGAGATTCGAGAGAGGACAATTTCTTGTGGGATACGGATTGATGTATATTATATAGTTTTTTTTTAGCGAGGACGTGAATATAATATTATCGAAAGTCCGATCGTCGACATTCCATTATCAACAACAATATTCGCGGTGTCATCGATTCATTCGGAAATTGTATATATATATATATATAATATATTGTATTATAGTCGGCCGTATCGGTGGCAGCACATCACTGTGAATACGTCAATTAACACTTCCACAGAGGGCTCGATGAATTCAGTTGCAGACTGACCTTAAATATTTAAAATGAAGCAATTTCATATTTATGCATATCAACCGCCACCCCACAATATACTCCAATAAACATAATTTATTTACCTATTGTTCTTTGAAATAAACGCTAATAATAATAATAACAAAGTTATAATGTAATTAATAAAATGTGACCGAAAGAGGTCGGTCAGTGGTATGAGCATAAATTTCGGCGGCGCTACTGCCACCAACCCTTTGAAGCTGCGTTGAAATTGAGTCTTTCGGTCCGCCACTTTTGATGATGGTACATATTAACAAATAATATATTATACAATTGCACAACGATTAGCGAATGCAGCCAGTGAGTTAGCTGTGGCCGTGGCCTTTCGCAGATTTATCGACGAAAGAAGAAAAAGTTCGCTGCTGCGACTCGTTTTTAGTGAAAGATTTTTGTAGGTGCCTACATTATTTTATTATTATTATATGTCATCGAAAAAACAGCCCACTGGCGTGTGTGTGTGCGAGTACAACGAAAAAGACTATTCGATTTTTTTCGACGCAACTTCTTCCGATTTCCACCGTGGCCCATCAGCTGTTAGAGATCCGTGCTATAGGTCTTTACGTTTTACAGATATATATATTATTAAAAAAATAAACCGAATAACCGATTTTGTCATAATAATGTATACTAGAAGTTCATATTAATGTGAAACTGACCTTGCCGTTGAACGATGATGGCACATTTTAACAAAGAGTATATTATATCAGTCGTTCTCAACCCATAGACCACGGTCCACTCATCGGCCTTGAGTACGTGGTAACTGGGCTGCGTTCGCTGGTCACGGATCTAAGTTAAGGGTCAGCTAATTTTAATTCATACCAATGAACATCAACATTGAGGTTTTTTATATGATTTTATAGACGTCTATATTTTTGGTTAAATTAGATAATATTTAATCAACAATAGATAACTCGTTTATTTGCAGTGTGTGTTTATATTTTTTACCTGTTTATTCAAAGTGGGACCACATTATTTTACAAAATTGGTGGTCCGTATAACTAAAAAGATTAGTAACTGCTGTATTATTATATAATTGCTCAACGGTTACCGAGTGCAGACAGTGTGTTAGCTAAAGCTGTGGCCTTGGCAGTGGCCTTTCGTTGTTTCACCGACGAAAGAAGAGAAAGATTGCGGCTGCGAGTCGGTTTCAGTGATATATTTTTGTACATTATTTTATTACTATTATATGTCGCTGAAACGACAACCCACTGTGTACGACGAAAGAGACTTTTCAATATTTTTCGTCGCAACTTCTTCCGATTTCCGCTGTGGCCCTCCAACTGTTAGAGATCCGTGCTAGGTTTGTGCGTTTCACGGATATATATTATAAAAACAACTGGATAACCAACTTTATAATAATAATATGCTATAAGACCATATAGTGAAACTATCTGCCTAGTTTTGACAGAGCAATACTTAAATTGTTGTCATGTATTTAGTGATAAGAATGATAACGTTATACGCAATTTTGCATTCCATATTTGAATAATCGCGAAATATGTTCGTTTCGTTTTTTGCACCCTTAGGTACTTAATACAATATTTAAAATAACTGGTAATTTTTAATTATAAGTTCCAGTGGTTCCATGTTTCTGTTGAACTTTTTTACGATTTTATTATTTTGCTAAGTTGTTCCAAACACTCCGCCGAGTGTCTCAACTATGCCTTTTCCCACATTTTTACTCAAGAGAGGGGTTATTTTAATGTTTCAGTTTTTCTGAGAAATATATATTTTAATTATTTCATGATGCATTTTTTTATATTTTGTTTTATTAGCTAAGCCGAGTCATATTCAGCTAGTTTATTATAATTTTTAAAATTATAACACGTTACTATAAAACCGTGTTGATTTATTTTTAAAATTACATTGTGCTTTGTGTAAAAAAAATATTATGCAATAATTAATTTCTCGTTCAGTTGAAAACGCCAGCAATTATCATTTAACAAAATTCTCATTACTAATGATGTTTTGTTAACATTGCTCCGTCGGCTACTTATTGCTTCATATTCAGCTGGCTAACTAGTTGTTATTATAATATATATCTGTCTTTATGTAGTGGGTTTGGGTGGCTAGAATAAATTTTAAAAAATCCGGAATACCGAAATTGAAAATGTTTTCATAAAACAAAAAAAAAATACTTTATAACATTTTATATTTATGTATTATTTTTTTTCTATTGTCTTTTCAGTATTATATACAGACATTCAGTAGACACTTAACGTTGATTAAGCATTAAAAAAATATTAAAATCAATACACGAGATGAAATATCTTAATTTGATTTAAGTACTACCTGCAAAGCGTAATATTAAATGTGTTCACACGCGATGGCGTTAAAACGGCCATAGATCGACGGATACGTGCAATTTTTTTATTGGTAGTTAAAAAAGCCACTCAAACCTTCAGTAAGAACTATGAAAGCTAGTATCGTTTGTGGATTTCAAACCGCTTCGTCGCATACACATAAACGGCGACGATTGCAGTTCGGCTGACAGTTGTGTTGTGGCTGATGTACCGGCAGAGAGGGAGAGGGGCAGGCGAAACGTCGGGTGAGAGTTGTGACTGCTGTGTGTGTGTGTGTGTGTGTGTGAGCGACTGTCATCGGCGGATGATGCGATTTTGGTAAAATGTCTGGATGCGCGGCTATCGAAAGTGTATTTCCGGTCTCGAACTCCGACCGCGACCGCGAGTCGTTCGCCACCGACGCCGATTTACGCCTATATCATATTGTTGTTATTATATCGCCGTGTTGCATATCGCTCGGAACTGCTCGCACGGTCGCTTGCGGCTGATGCTGATGTCAATAATCGCTCTCACTCGCCGCACGTTATGATCATTGTTATTACACGTTCGGGCCACACGCGCCGTCTCCTCTCACTCTGCTCCTAAATATGTGCACGCTATATTGCGGAAGCATATAATAATACGGAGACACGTCGTCTTTCTCTCGATCTTCACACGGCGGCGGAGTTTCGTGATTGCCATGCACACGGACGCCGTTTATTTATTTTTCAGATCGACCGACCAGTCCGAAAAGTAAAAAGTAAAATTTTAATTAAGAAATATGTTGATTGTGATGTTTTCAATGCAAATGTTTGAATAACAAAAAACTGCTGACAAAAAAAAAAAAAAATTCAGTGTTATAATTTTATAAACGCGATATTTTTATTTGAACGAAAAATCTAATTATTTATACCTAATCGCTGTTTTTCTAAAACAAACCATTATTCGTCATAACACGACCTGCGGTATAATTTCATTCCATCATTCCGCAGTCACTCTCGGAAGTGTATTTTAATAGTCATTTTTCAACCTGTAATAACATCAATTTGCTGCCAACTATGGCGTTTTCATCGCCACGAATCGACTTATTTCCGATGATGATCAGAATTGTGGGTAATAAATAATAACTATCGTTTTGGGTCAACGGTCCTTCACAGGTATTTTAATAGTGTTATTAAATTATTTCTTGGCCGTTTGTCCAATTTCTTGCAGTCATCGCGTTTATACTGTACAATAAATTTCCATCACAAAATTATTTTTTTCTCCGAAAATTGTCTCAGATTAAATCGGTGTGAAAAACTACTCCAATCAGGTATACCTATGATACGTATATTTAATAGTATTCATTGGCTCTATTTAACTTTAAAATTAAAATGTGGAAAAATATTGACTTAACTCAGTTAAGCAGACGTTAGTTAATTTATTTTTTATTACAATATCTTTCAAATATAGTGATTTTTAAATATTTTTAAATAAAAACTAAACATTTTGTTAAAAATGCATCCTACTATTCCTTTTTATTGCACACTAGCCATAATATTGATCTATAGGCAAGTGTAAAAGGAAGTTATTGTATCAACTGAATTCTTAGATGAAGTAATGTTAATGAATTTACTGTTAATTTTTATTTAAAATCATTGTACGCGGGGTGATTAAATAGACAGTTTATTAAATAGCTTTAACTATATTTGAAACCAGGGCTTGCGTTTAAAATAAAAATTTCGTTTTATTTTATTTACAATCTAAACTTTTTATATTTTTTGCGTTTATCGTTATTCAGAATTTAACCGTTACACAAGTTTTGCATTTTCGTTATTTAGAATTAAAACATTATACAACTTTTGCGTTTATTGTTAAAAATAATAATAATTATGAGGGGAATAGCCCGGATACGAAATATAATAAATTCTTGGATTGATCGCTAAGATTGATTGCTTAATCACGTGAAATAAACATTTCTACGAAACCAATATTATAACTTTTAAGTAAATTGATTTTAAATTATTTCGTTTTGCGTTATATTTCGTTTAATAGTATTCTATACATTACTTTTGCGTTATGTTTTAATTAATGATATATTATAAATTTCCTTAATCATTATGTTTTATTTTATGGTATTTAATTATTTCAGTTTACCGTTTTCCGTTTTAATTATGTTTACAAATGTCAATAGTTTTTTGTCATATATAACGTTACTATAACGTTTGCAAGCCCTGCACTTAAAATACATTTCTATTAGGTACCTACCAATATGCATCGACATGATTTTGCAAATAAATTGGAAACAGCCAAGTTATATTAATATGATTAATTTAGTTGACTACAATATTAAAGTATACGTCTCGAGTTATTTAGGTTAAATTTATAATTACCTAACCAATCATAAAGTTAAAAAAAAAAAAATTAACAAATAACTTTTTACAACCACACAACCTATCACGTTTGAGACAACGCCGCAGTTATATAATATATTATCATGATGCACCCCTCCTAACCGGCGTACAAAATTTGATGTATTTTATCGCGATGATAATCATTTTTGTCGTTAGTAAGTGGCATAGTCTCGGTTTTAATGTCGGTCCAGACCGCAATGTGATTAAACTGCAATATTATGATATGCGCTCGGACGAAACGTAACTTTTCGACGAGGTGACGAGGTGTGGCGTGACTCCACGGTGAATGATAATTGACTTATAATAGCGATAGGACACGACCGCCGACAACGGTTAACGATGACGACTGCGATAACGATGACATCCGAGTAATTAGTGATTGCACGTCGCGTTAAAAAAATGACGGCTGTCTGTCGTGTCGTCGGCGGTAATTTGTCCGAAATTATAATAATATAATATAATAATCACTCACGCGACCGTCGTAATAATAATTAAAATCGGACGTGTGCGCGGGCACGCGAGCGCCACCATAATAATACGGAACAACAAAATGTTATACGAGTATTATGACAATAATCACTACGTTTACATGCGGTGACATTAAAACGGTTTTAAATTCACAGAAAGTTATATTCCATACTGACGAATAAAATGACTCAAATTAGAGAGCGTTAATATCTATAATAATCGAACTTGTCCTGACCGACTGATCAACGTCGCAGAACCTAAATTACCTATAAACTACCTATATGATTTAGCTAGAGACTTAACATTTTCATGGTAACTCCGTGTAAGGGTGTAATAAGAAAAGATTTTCCACGATTCACAATTTTAAGAGGTGCTCGTACAAAAATTTTGTGATTTATGAAAATCAAATTTTTTTTTTTTTGTTTATTAATGGTTGTCATAATTATTGGTTACTCTGATAGATGAGATAAAAATCTAAAATAAAATCATTGCGTCTATGGCCTCGAATATAGAAAAAATATATATCTTAAAACAAATATGAGAGTTGAATATAATATGTTTGTAGATTAAATATTCAAAAATTATTCGATCGATTTTTATGAAAATTTCAGACTGTTCTTAAGAATATTAGAAAAGTTTAAAGAATAGTGTAAACCTTGTTCGAAAATATACAAAGTGCTATATACAATCGACCTCAGGTAAATTATCCATCTCGGTTGAATTAAATCACAAAGTGATTGGTATATACACCAACGCCGATTTTCCGGTGAACTAAAGTTCACTAAAATCAAGATACACCTCAATATTTTATATTTGTTCATTTTTTCATTGGCAAGGTCGGGTTGTACAGCTTGTTTATATATATTATATATATATCGAGGCTTTCTAATCCAAACTATCAGAAAGAAAGCGAGTACATCCTTAGATTTAAAACCATATGAACGTTACCACGGTTTATTAAACATGCACCACACAAAGAAAATACACACACTAAACAATTTCTGCATATTTTTATGATGAGTATGATTGTAATTTTCTATCTTATCGGAAGACATCTTTGGAATTAACGACATTGTTGCATAGGTAGATACCAAAATAAAATGTATAATATTATATATTATATTATTTTAATTAGACTAGAACCAATATTTGAACGTATCGTATCAGATTTTTTGTCGGATTTATAATCGGAGATTAGACAGTGAACGTATTGATGTATCCCTTATGCACGTCTTTGTTAGAGCGGCTTTTCGTGCATTAGATAGCATACCAGACTAAATACCAGACAGATGTCCTTTTACTTAAATCGTTGGTGAGTTGGACCGTAAAAAATACCTCGATAATACGAATGAAGTTCATATAGCCAATAATAATACTAATCATTATTCTTACCTAACAAGGCGAGACACAATTCTATCTTTTGTAAATAATTATCTCCTACAACTTGTAATACTGTTGTATATTTATTTTTTGGTTATAAGTATTTGTTAAATTTTGGAATACCTAAAGTGTTTTAAAAAAAACTTAATGTCGTCAATACATATAGAAATCAACAAAAAATTATCTTTTCCGCGCAGGTTAAAATAGAGTTAAATTTCAAAATAAATTTGTTTTTATATAAGAAATGCACGAGTACCAAATACACTCATTAAAAATACACAATATTATTATTATTATTACATGGTGTTGGACGCTGCTGTAAGTGACCCGATGAATAATAATATACAGATTATAAGTTGTTGTCTATTACATATTGTACATATTATTTATACATAATAATAGTATTCATTTTCATAAAATACAAATAGAATTCCATCCATATTTTATTGCACTAATTCTATCATTATTGCTGCACGTTTGCGATGTACAATTTTGTATTATGTATGATAATGTGGCACACGTATAACTGCGCAGTAATGGTACGTTCATGTATTTGAGTGTGTGTTCGCGGAATGTCAATTGTATAATATCCATTGTTATTTTAAAAAATGTATACAAAATATATAAAAATAGTATGAGTGTATGACGTATTATTATGTACAATATGCAGAAGATCGAACTCGTAATGATAATTAGGTAGGGTGGTGTAGTAAAATGCGGTAGCGTAATAATAATAACGCATACCTAAAGTAATATTCTGCGGATGACCGAAATCGACGGTAACGGGAATTTTTTCCCGTCAGGTATACATAATAGTACCTATACGTTATTTTGGTACCTCCAACTTCACGCGTTGCATACGTATAAATAATATTATGCGACACTGGACCAAAACGACGACGGTCGTTCAACGGGGTGGCGGTGAACGTGTAGGTATAACAATATACCTACTACACTAGGTATTCCGTCGAAAAACCGATAGAAAAAAATTACATCTATAAGTACCCCCCGCCCACTTAAATATCACGCGGATACGTGATGGTATCGTATGATAGGTGATTGGCATGCGTCGTTCGCGTTGTACCTTCGCGGGCCGGCGTGAGATAAATTTTTTGATAGAAACCAAAAAAAAAATATTAAAAATGCGAGGACCGCCGCGGCCGATGAGAAAAAGCCACTCTCTCTTCGCATTATCGTACCGTATATTATGACGACGATAGTAGGAGCCAGCAGTGCTGTCCAAGGTGTGTTATATAGAGTATAATAATATAAAACGGTATTAGGAGTAGCAGTAATTGT
This sequence comes from Pentalonia nigronervosa, assembly GCA_014851325.1. NCBI lineage: Eukaryota > Metazoa > Arthropoda > Insecta > Hemiptera > Aphididae > Pentalonia > Pentalonia nigronervosa. The sequence continues at coordinate 15,124 of JACXSJ010001060.1, read as the reverse complement.
CATCCGGCGGATAAAGATCGCACTGTTGTGTTACTCCGTCTTCGTTGTCGTGTATGTATAAATGCTACGCCGCGTTATTATATTTTTATTAAGACGACAGTCCCACGGTCGTCGCACGAGAAATTTCCCTTTCACACACATTTTATAATTTAATATAATATACTTAGTTTTTTACGAGCAAACGAAAAAAAAAATCTTTTAATATACGTGCGTGTAATTCGCGTGGGTGTGTAAAAAAAAAGAAAAAGTGATGATACTCTTTTCGAAAATGGCTGCACGCACGCATCCCATCAGTGCATATTATTATTATTATATTGTAACAATAATAATTTATACGCAAGGCGTAAAATGTTTAGGACGCGCACAGCGTGGCACAACGAAATCGCTTCATGTGTACGTGAATATGGTGTGTCCGAGTACGCGTATTTACCTACTTATACTGTTATATAGATAGGTTCAACGCTTTTAAATAATTAACATCAGTCTAAAGATGATGATATGTTTATAGAGTAGATAATATTAATATTATGTTGGTCACCTGTTTTCAATATATAGCTCATGATGATTTAGTATATTCAATAAGCCTGTATTATAATATTATCACTAAATTGTGTCTATTTAATTGTGTACTTGTAATTTGAAATTAATTTAATTTAATTTTTCATTTACACTGAACATCAGACGAAAAATAAACGAATTATTGACATGTGGGTATTAAAAAAATAACGCAATACGTTTATAATATTATTAGTACTTAAAAATTGTTTCTCACGGGCTATATATAGCTCTCTTTTATTGATATTTTATTCACTTTTGTAAAAAATATTATTCAACTTTGAAAAACATATAGCTTACAAATGTACTTTAAACTTGAATACATTTTTTGATAAGTGATATTGAAAAAAGTAAAATAATAATGCGCTCAAAATATTTGTTTTATTGATTTCTCAAAAAATTCTAGCTATAGCCTATTCTCTATTTTTTCCCGCTTTGAACTGATGATATTATAATTGCGAAACGTCTAATTGACATGGCACCACTTATAACCTGAAAATTACTTAAAATTTATATATTTTTTTAAATATATACTTAAAATGAGTGTATGCCGTACACTTAAGAGAGGATTCATTACCGAAAATGTTCGGTACATAAACACGTTGACTCAAATCGGCTATTATTATTATTGTTTTTAATACAAATATAGAGATGAGACACATATAATGAAAATATAAGATAAAAATTAACAAAGGCAATACCATGAAGGGACCATCTGTAAGTTTGAGTTGACCCACTATGATTCTTGTTTAATTTAAACAATCATTGTGCATCATCTAGTACCTACATGTTAGATACCTTGAAATTTGAATTTAAATTACCATTTAAATATAAACTTTTTTTTTTTATAAAATTAATATATACCTATATTTTTTAAAGTTGTATTTACAAAATTTTTATACCTTCTTTCTTTTGATAAAATCTGAAATTTAATAGATATAATTTATTATAAAATTTAAATTGATCATAATATATTTACTACGGATAAAAAATGTATAAAAATAGACTTACATTTTTTATAATATATATTTTTAAGTTTTAATTGAAATGTTGGTAAAATTTTAATTTTGACACGATATTTTATATTCTGATTGACATGATATTTGATTTGCAATGATGTGTATTTTTTTTTCATCACCAGTAAGGTAGAGTGGGTAGTAAAAGTGCTTCAATTATACGACTTAAAAGGTAAAAATGTCCAATGGTTTTTTAACAAATAAGAAATAACCAAATAAAATAAATAAAAAACAGAAATTTGTATGTAATAAATTTTTTTTTAAAAAATTGTTTTTATTATTTTCCTATGCCTGATTCAAAAACAAATAACCGTAGATACCTAGTTGTCATTTTTCCAAATATTTATACAATAGCCTTTTTTATACACGATATAATTTCTTGAATATTTCTAAACTTTTTTTAATTATTTCAATAGCATTTGACATTGTATACTTTTTATGTTTTTTATTTCTTTAAATGTTGATAAAATTATTAATTAACTATTAAAAAAAAGACTTCAAAAAATATTATTTGTATAGAGACTTGAAACGTTTTGCCATTATGTAGATATATTATAGGTAGTGATTATACACAATTAAATTTCAAAATATTTAGACTAATTTTAAATTCTGTATAGGTACCATTATAAACTTATATTTAATCCCACCACTAACTGTAAATGAAATTTCATAATATGTCGGTATTGACTTTATAATTATAAGTTATTAATTACGTCAAAATAATATTTTATACGTAACTTGACTTCACATTATTTTTTTCATATCGCTGATAATTTGAAGATAAAAATCTATGACCATTATACGGTAGTAGTGTAATACGGTACTTACTTCGGTCCCGACTAAAAGATATATACGTTTTTTAGGCAAATATAAGTGCAACCTATTTACCTACTGCATAAATTACGAATAGAAAAATATAAAATAGATATTAAATAATCTTAGACGGTTTCCGCTCAAAATTGTTTTTCGTATACAATGATATATCATTGAATTCAGATTTATCACATCAATTACAGTATAGGCACTCAATGATGAATACTCGAAAGTTGTAACCTACTATAAGACTTAGGTACGAAAATACAAATTCAGTTTTTTTTTAAGAATTATTTTAACAGTTTATTAAAACATTACGTTATAATATAACTCAACATAATAATATGTACTAATAATATGCATTAGTATTTTACATGTCGACACATAGTCAAATATAAACAGTATAATATGGTCATATATTCTAATTAGATCTAAAATGCCAAAGAATCTGCACAAAACATTTATTTCAAAAAAAATATATATAAAAAAATAGGTAAAATAAATTCGACTCGGAAATATTTTCTGAATGCGATGATTTATCAATAATTGATCAATACATATTATGTAACGTATTTGTGTTTATATACCAATTTATACGCTTTCAAATAATTTGATGGACTGGTATGATTGCATTTCATGCATTATGTAGGGAGTCAATAGTGTACAACAATAAACATTTTTTAAGGAGTTTTTTATAAGCATTACATTTTGATGCGTTCCTATAAAACTCGAGAATAAAATAATGAAACGTTATAGTTATGTGATCTGTTTCTATTTAGTATTTACTATTTTTGATTGTTACATACTTGCATAAATTTGTTCCAATATATTTCCCATCAAGGCTGTATCCTAATAAAAGTCTGTAACTTCTATAGTGAACTAATAATGATTTCCGGAACAATAATCAATAACTATCTATTTTTAACTATCTCTTATTGATGATGATAAGTACTCAATTAAAGGGATTTGAACTAGACTGTTTATCATGCTAAAAAATACCTTTTATGATTTCAATGTATCGATTGTCGATCAATCTAATAACGCGTTTAAATTTTGAAAAAAAAGGTTTGGATTAGTACCTAAGTTAGTTGTCTATTGTTTTATTTAGATCCTATGAATGACTTTTAAACAAATTAAGACTTACATTTATAAAAATTGTGATTTTTAAAAACGAATATGTTTGTTTCATTCTTATAGAAATTATATTATTTTTTCGAACTTTCTTTTATTTAATAAAATCTTGTAAATCAGTTAACGTATAGGAGTGTACACTATTCAATATAGGAAATTATCTTCTACTCACGATGTAGATACCCAAATTCAATTTTATCTACATCGTATTTCTACTGTAGGAGTTCACCATTCCCTGTAAATTTGAGGCTAACATGGTTATTAATTTATTAGACCCATTGTTAAAATGCAAATCTAGGAAATAGAAACATTTTCTATGAATAAAATATATTTTATCTTATGTAAACACATATTTTGTAGGTACTAAAATACTTGACATATTTATCATATTAAATTTTATAATAATATATAATATATTACTGTATTAACATAACGAAGGATATTTTAGTAGATATTTACAATATATTAATATAACTGTTATGAACATTAAATACAAATAAATTATATGGTATTATAATTATTAAACACGTGGCATTTTAATACGAAACAAACGTTAATTACATAATAATATTGTATACCTTATCTTAAATGCCATTGAGAAAATATTATACCAAATAGGTACCTCCATTGTTTATTAATTATTAAACGCATGAATGTAGCTTTATGTTATTTTGATAAATTATTATTATTTGATTATCGATGCGTTAATATATATATATATATATATATATATATATGGATTTATAGTGTACTATAGATTTTTTAACTCTAATTCTGTAGATTTGTAAAATTTCGGACCAAGATAATCTACAATTTTAGAGCAAAAGAAGTGTTCATATAATTAATTTTAGCATATTATGCTTTAAACTTTTCCTAATTTGTTTAGAATTATCAGCATTCAACATTATATCAATCATATCATAATAATTCTTATCATAGGTATATGTAGATAGGTACTCTGAAGTTCGCCACCTGAAAAAAACAAAAGTCAATCTTCGTGTTCCTGTTACCTATCCTTGTATAATTACCATCATTGCAACAGTATTAAAGTTTATACGAATCACGTTGTTTAATGTTAAAGTGCCGTAGACAGGAGGGGGGGGGGGTGGTGTTGTAAGTTGTAACACCTCCCTCGGAACGTATTTATGCAAAAAATAGATTTACTAAGTGCCTCAAATATATAATATATATTGTCGTAATTTTGTTCTATTAATATAGTATATATTATATTAATATATACTATATATTCATATAGTGAAAATAGTTTATTTCTAAACTTTGATAAATCGGCTATTTTACTTTACTTCCTGTCTGAACATACATTACCTACAATAAGCGAATTAAATATCCACGAAAAAAACTGCAAACAATTAAAGCAATGTCAGTTACTATTATTAAAAACTACAAATACTTAGTTATCGAGATATGTAATGGCATGAAATGGACAAAATCAATAATTAATATCACTAATAAGTTCAGAAAGATGATCTATATTATGAAACTATTACGTGAGATACTAAATCAATAAATTAAGAATTATGTATTTAACTTCTTTGAATCCCTAAACACATATTATGGTATAGTTGGATGGGACGGGTCTACGATAATGCTCTACTACAGTTTCAAAAATACCAAAATACTATTATAAGAGTTGCGTTTAATAAAGATTGGAGATATCCAACTAAAAATTATTTGAAGATTTTAATGTACTTAATATAAGTAAACTATCTATAAAAACCTGCGCTATATAGGTACCTAAAAAAACATAATCTATTGTCCCCTATAAATCATGAAGTTAAGACTAAATATTTAACAAATAACTTCTTTTTAAAATTGCCTAAAAAATACGGATGTTGTTAGATGTTTGAGTTCGTTGGAACTCAGATACATAATTTAATGTCCAATTATGGCCCTATCGGTATTCAAAAAATACATTAACTACTGGCTTCTCTATAGATACGATGCAAAAAAAAAATATATCATGCTTAAATACCTAAAATGTAATTTTTCCAGTACTATTCATTAGTCAAATTATTGTTTAATTTTGGTGTTTTAACTTATGTCTTTAAATTTTTATGTATGTATTAATTAAGAACATCGTGTAAACAAGGTAATTCCTTGGCCTCCACGCGATTTTTTAATTCAAATTAGGCCTAGTTATTTTTATGACATAAAAAAAAAATAAAAAAATAAATAAAATAATTATGTTTGTTTTATTTGTCCCTATTTTTGTAGCAGCAACGTGACATCGCTAATGGACAGTCTTTTGCGCATTTCGATGACGACGACTACTCCGTACAGCAGCCGCCTCACAAGCTTTCGGCCGTCCAGCAGACTCACATACTCGACGACATCCGTCGGCACAACCAGCAACAGCAGTGGTGGACGGCACCGGGAACAGCGTCGACGGCACCGTCGTCGACAACGAACATCCCCGTGAATGGCCACGATGACAATGATAACCAGCATCAGGATCCGGTGGTAGCAATCGACCAACTGCAGCAGCTGTTGCAAATCAATGGCGTAGCCGCAGACGACGACACGGCCACGGATAATCCGGACGACGACCGTAACAGCAAACAGAGGTCCATTAGCGGTGGCGGTGGAGCAGGCGGCAGTTGGCCACCACAATCATCGCAGCAGTACAACAACCACAACAGACAGCAGCAACCATCCTTATCGCCTCCCGTGACGACAGTTTCACACAGCTATCAGCACAGCCACAACCAGAATCAGCAACAACAGCAACAATACTATTCTACAACTTTGGCAAGCCCTACGGTACAACAACATCATCACCACCACCACCAGCACCACAATCGTCCGCAGCAACAGCAGATCTTCGTCACGACGCCTTCGCCGTCCGTACTATCCACGACGTCCAACAACAACCTGCAGCGGCACGTCCACCAGCAATACATACCGCTGCAGAACACGCAGCCTTCACAACAACCGCACCCGCAGTACTACCCGCAACCACAACAACCGGCCCAGCAGGTTCCCGTGGCCGTCAATCTCGGAGACGGCGATAACGACGACCGCAGAGGTAACGGTGGTTTGGACGCGGACATCGAACAGCAGATCCGCCAGCAGTTAACGGCCGTTGTGGGTGCCGGTGGTGGAAATTACAGTATACTCACTTCACCCGGCGGTGGTAGTGGCGATGCTAACCAACTGTTGACACAGCACATCACCGGATCGGCGTCCAATAACAATGTCCAGTACGTGAAGATCGGCGGTGGTGGTTCAAGTAGCGGATCATCCCAGTCGCGGAATCGGTTACAGCAACAGCAACTGACGGACACAAGTACGATTTTCGCAGGCCCAGCATCGCCCAATATCGGTGGTAGCGTCAACGCGGCCGGCGGTGGCCGGAACACGATCGTCAAAACAGTTGTCGTCCGGCAGAAGCCGCAGCCCACGGTCGCCCCTCCGGCCATCGAACTGCCGGCAGCGCCTGTTGCGAGCTCGGTTCCCTCACAGCCCTGGACGATTAGCGATCAGCAGCAACTCGAACAGCTGGCCCGGCAAGTGTTGCCCCCCGGTGTCGCACAGTACGAGATCATACGCGCGGGCGGCGTCGATGGCGGTGCCGCCATTAAGAGTGGCAGTGACGCAGCGACCGCGGCCACGGCCGACATCGGTGCGGCGTTTGCGGCTGGAGGTGGAGTGCAACAGACAGTGCCGGTCAAAAAGAAACCCGTGACGTTTGTTATCTTGGAGGAGCAGCCAGACGGCACCGTGCGAGTGCGCGGGATCGAGAAAAAGCAACACGGAGGCGTCCCCTCCGACGGCAGCAACGCGACGGCCAACGTGGCGGACACGTCTGCGGTGGCCGACGACGAACAGTTACAGCAGCTGGTGGACAGACTGAACAAGGGCGAACTCCGACTACCATCGGGTGGCCCGCCGCAGCCGTCGTCCAAGACAAGCGCATCGGACAGCGCGACCATGGCCAGCACCACTGTCTCCACTCCGCATTCGGCGTACGTTCCACCGTTCCCGTCCACCGTACTACCACAGTCTACGTTGTTGACCGGTGGTAACGGCGTGAACACCAACAAGCGTCGCGAACCACCGCCATTATACTTTCCCACCGTGGCGCCGCAAACAACTACCACCGCACTACATCAACATCAATACAAAAACTTTTTCCTCCCTACCGCCGTACCCACCGAAGCGGTGACCCTCGCAACAACTACCGGACAACAACAACAGCAGCAAAACAAGTACCACCATCATCACCACCACAAGCAGCACCAACAGCAACATCAACAGCAGCAGTTTTACACACCGCCAACAATTACTACGTCGGCGTCTTTTACTACACCGTCGGCAAATTCGACTTTGTCATTCTTCAATAACAACAACAACAACAAAGCCGTGAAAGAAGGCATATTTAGTGGTGCTCTTCGCCGCCGTGGCTATTACGCAATGGCCAAATACATGCGACAAGCTGGCGTGGACGCCGTGCTCGAAGAGACCGGTACATATTTATATTTTATATTTTATTTTACTTTCTTTATAAGTTCTCAAACTTACATTGGACTTTTAAGATTAATACATAGACTTACAAAAAAAAACTATTTACACCTCTTTAATGTGCAGGCCTTCGAAACTTTAATATTTTTAATTTTTGATAAGTACCTGTGGTATTAAGAAAGTTTTTCCTAACGTCAAGTTGTATACTTACTTCAACGTAGTTATGCAACTACCCCTTTCATGTTATTTACATGCCACGATTAAACATTGGCTGCTATAGTTGTTACAATTTTTTTATATTATTTCATGTCAAATAGGCCCGTTCACTGTGTTTGTACCAACGGACAAGGCATTCAGAGCACTATTAGTGCAGTTGGGCGGCCCCGATCGTGCCGAGGAAAAGTTCCGTGAAAACCCACGTTTGCTGATCGGGGTAATTATATTGGCCACACTTATTATTACGACTGTGTTATCACTTACTATTGTATTAGTAATGTAACAATATGATTATTGTTTTTATTTTAATAATCCCAATTTTTTTACAAAAGCTTTTATTGCACCATGTCGTGCCTGGAGCATTCAGGGTGTCTGACTTAATGGCAGGAGACGAAATGACGGGCGTTAGTTTGGCGGGCACACAACTCCGTGCAAACCTGTACGCCCGACAGCTGTATGACAACCGATGGAACGATATCGAAGTGATTAAGCCTACTTACATTATAATTTATAAATATTAACAAGGAGTAGTAGCATGACTGACTGTTTTAAAAAGATTAATATAGATAAATCGAAGGGTACACGCGTACGAACCATAAATTCCATAGATGCATGCACATTACATTAAGTACCAAGCATGAGAACTTTTTTTTTCGCTAAAAGTATGTACTTTTTTACATCATGGCGGTTGATCTATTTATCGAATAAGACTTCTGAAATCAAACTTAAATTTTTTGAAAAACCTTATTTTACATTGGATTTTCTTTTTTTTTATTTAATATTTCAATTTTTAACTCGGTAATATTTCCTATTATGTAAATTTTAAATAATGTATTAAGAAAAAGGTGGAGAAAATATTTATGTAAAGTTAAGTTGTTGATAAATTCAAATATTTGTTATCGAACAATATAAATAACGATGGACAAATACGGTCGACAAAAAAAAGGTAGGTATACTTTTGATGCATTTTAATTGTCACAAAAAGCTGCCTTAATTGTAATCGTTTTATACGTGATACACTGATACCGCCTTTACATATGTTACTAAGTCACTGCTCAGTGATAGCTTCATTCATTATTCCACTCCTCATATACCAGCAGCAGGTTAATTTACGAAAAACAAAAGTTTATTTTTACAAAAGTATCATAGAAAAGGACCATTTAATATATGTTTTTTAGTTTTATTTACTGACAATTTCATTATTCCATTATACGTAAATACTTTTCATAAAATGGAAATCCTCTGGAAATATTTGAATTATTTGTCACTGTTATTTATTAGAGTTAGTCTCTTCACCATTATTTTACCATTGTATTCTAGGTGCTCACTGTCAACGGTGCCAGAGTATTGGATGACGTCAACCCAACGGCGTCAGTAGTGGCTAACGACGGTTCTACTTTCGACGACGGTAGCAGCGGGTCCACGCAACAGCGCAGGGACATGGTGTTGTCGTCAAGCGATGGCGCAGGAGGAAGTAATCAACAACAGATCATGGCTATAGGGCATGCAGTTGACCGCGTATTGTTCCCACTGCCCGTCGGTGACGTACTCGCCACCATGAGAGCCGACCGACAGCGACGGTACAACGTCTTTTTGCGAGCCGTGGACGAGCACTGTTCGCCTAACGTGCGATCGCTACTTACTGGTAATCATTTTTATTGTTACCGCTGTAAAATGTACTTTGGTAGGTAGGTATAAAACACATTTGAGATGCAGAACGTTAGAATTAGTTTACCGGGACAATACCTTTAATCGACACTGCCATCCTAGTATATTTTTTTCTAAACTCCGATTACAATTAAATGTTATACAGGTTCAAGAACTGTGACGGTGTTTGCGCCCGTAGACGAAGCGTTTCGCGTACGCCGAGGTTCGGGAAACTATAGTACGAGCAGCAGCAGTGGTTCAATAATCGATTGGATGCTTCACGAGGACACCAACAGTAGGTTCAAAAAACGAAATCGTCGACGGATCGCTGATCGGTTCGTTCTCAGCCATGTGGTGTTGGCGGGACCAGGGGACCCTCCTATGTACACAGCCGGATTGCGATTTTATCAAGTCAGGGACACTGCTTATCGGCTTCCGGAAGGCGGCGATACCGCAGCAGCGACGGATGACGACGACAACGGTGCAGAGGAAGACTTCAACGGTGACGGAGACGAAGGAAATTTAACGTTATCGCCAAATGACGGTGAAAAATCACGTTTCTATCAGTTGACCGTGTACAAGGATTCGGGTGAGTTCTATTTTATTTTCATATTTTAAATAATAAGCCACTTTTAGTATTGTACCCAGTAAAGACTTTAATAATATTATGTTTAATTCAGTTAGTTAAATAATTTATAAACATATAATTTAGATAATTTTTTCCATAATTTCAATACAATTTACCGCATATTTCCAAATCTAAATCCAGCTTAATTTGTTTTGAAAAAATAATTTACTTATAATTTGTTACGCTTAAAAATGAAACAGTTTATTAATAGTTATTGCCGGGACACTTAAAGATTCGAATTAAATCAATGTACCTATAATATTATAATACATCTGGTTGATCGCATTAGTTATTAATTTATTATTATTATTATCGCTTTTAGGCAGGATACGGCTGAACGGTGGTGTTGCTCAAGTGTTGGTTCGGAACGTTCCGGCTACCAACGGCGTACTACACGGACTGGACGCACCATTAGTCTGACGACCTCCCAAAAGATGGGATAGTGGAGTTCGATGTTTGGCCGACACCAATGTCTGCAGTACAGAATACCCACACACAACGATGGTAGCCGCTGTCGCGTGCCCGTTTTTTATTTATTAATTATTATTATTTTATAATTTATGTTATATATATATACTTTTTTTACGTTTCAAGTTTTGTGTACACTATTGCAGTGGGCTTCCTACACACTATTACTGTAATTTTTTTTAAGTGTATTTCGTATTATACACGTTTTAATAATATTTGATATTAACGTAATATAACACGCACTCGCACACATGACGAGTGTCCATAATATTATTATTTACTCCTGAGTGCAGCATTTTATGTTTACTTGTCGTGTTTATCCTCAACTAGTTCATTACGTTATCCTTAATAATTCACGCTTACTGTATAATTTGATACTCATCACAATGTATATCATTTTCGGAAGTAATTTTTTGAAGCCATAGCTCTGTTATGTAACTGTTCTATGCTGTTTATTTATAATATGAATTCAATCACTCAGATCACGTTAATATTCTGCCAAATTTTTTGTTCTTTCTAACTTTTCGCGTGCACACAAAACGCTGATATGTATCCACCATATTATAAATCGTCGGCTTAAAGCAAAAATTCACTAACGGCAAAACAGCAATATTTGTTAAATGCATTTTTAGTTTTAAAAATTGTATTTAACACCATTAGTAAATTTTGGAAAAACTAAAAAAACAGGTTTTGACTAATAATTTGATGTTTAGTACCTCTACACAAATTATAAGACTCCAAGTAAATAAACAAGATGACGTAATAAAAAAAATCGAAATTTCACCGTTAATGAGTTTTTACTCTAAACTGCCGAAATGTTCAGTAACTACCTGTATTGATAATTTATGACGTAAAACAAATAAAATCTGGTACTCATAGATTAACGAGATAGAATTCCGGTCTTCGGAGATCAACTAGTCCAGACACTTAGAGACCAGTGTTTGCAAGGATGTTTAATATTAAAATTTAGATTGCATATATTGTTTAAATATACTTAATATTTATAAAATCTGATTGAATACACTTCTTTGAGGCATCTACACATAATTTTCATGTCCTCATTTAATACGCAGTTAACCACTTATTTACTGAGTTCTCTTATTTAATTAAATTTTAATCCAAACCAATCTATGCATATATACACGATAACTATAGACAAAATTCTAAAAAGTTTAATATTGTTTAAAATGTCAAACGCTTTCAAAAAATCTAGAAAATTGTCAAAGCTTTCATCTTATTATCAAGTGCATTCTAAATGTAGTTAGTGGCATTTAGTGGCACATCGAAAAGGGGTAATTGAAAGACCGCAAAATCTGAATTTTTAAGGGATGGATGGGTAGGTGATGGGTGATAATTTAGTATTAACTATAGAATCTATTTTGTAATAATTATGCAAAGTAGTTACAAATTTACAGTGAATACTGTTATTGGCAATCCAGGATGGGTAAAATATTAAACTACTCAGACAGCAAAAGAATATTGTTTGAATATTGTATGGACTATTAATTTAAATCATGAAATTGAATGGATATTGTATGCAAGTTGAATGAAAATTTTTGGATATCCATGCATATTACCAACAATTTTATTTGGCCACCTTAAATTGTGTATTTAATATTGAATTTACAATCATGCATTGACATTTTGTACCAATATTCAATAATTATTGAAAATAATCTTAAATGAATATTGATTGAATATGTTTAATATTCACAAATTATTATAATAACAACATTGCTTCATTAACATATTCATAATAATTAAAATTAATAATTAACCAAATATTAGATTGATGTTTTAAATTTTTAATGCAATATGCATCCAATATTCATTATAGATATTATTTTCACATTTAAACTTCATTATTCACTAATTAATTTATAAAAAGTTTTAATCATTACAAATTCACTAATATTTTTGTTATGATATGCTATATAATTTAATACCTACTATCACTATATATCAAAACCAAGAAAATATATTCTTCTGATTTACCAAAATGTACAAAATCTGGCTATTTCTATAGAATTAAATAATAATAATATATAATATTTAAAATAAACAAATACTATTTTAATTATCATAAGAATAAAATAAAATGCAGTACCTACATAATTTTTGAATATAATATGATTATATATAAAAAGATAAATTTATCATTTAATACAAAATAAATTTTTTTTATTCTGTTCTTAAACACATAAGTGTTATAATATTATAATAAACTTGTAATACATATTAAAATATATTTTTTAAACTTTTAAATGAAAATATATATGTATGCATTGAGAAAAAAAATTATGATAGAAGACTTATATATCTATTAAACATTATCTTCAGCATTTGTAATGATAGCAACTTTTTTTCTTTTTACCATAAATGGCTGTTACGCTAAATATTTTTGAATACAATCTTCTATTTCTTTAAGCTGAACATTTTTAAATTTAGTTTCATTACGGATTGGTTCTAAAGATAATAAAATTATTTAAAAACAATAAATACAATTATACAAGTATAGGTACTACACTATCTACTTACAAAATTACTTAAGTAATGGAATTAATTAAAAAGTTGTTTATTATAAAATGTATTCTTCAATAATAGTAGTATGATGTATATTGTATACCTATATAATAATTTATATACTACTAATTAATAGATTTATTTATATATATTATATTATTGTTTACGCTAATATTTAATCACATGTTTAAACCTATCTCAGTTAATATGGTTTATAGCAGGAATAGTAATGAATAGTTATGGCACACATGTCCCTTTTTATTAAATTTGATGATTTGAATATAATAAATTTCTAATAAATACAGCAATATAATTATATTCTATTACGTAATTGTAAATAAAAATGTAAATAAAGTTAATTTTATTCTTTAATGTGCGTATTATGAAATTATTGATTGTTATAATAAGGTTCGCCATCCCATGGTATAGTTAATATACTGTATTTATAAATAATTTCTTATTAATTAAATTTGAAAAATAAATAAGTAAATAATTAATTAAGTAAATAAAGTAAATAAATTATTGATCATTTTTGCATCTTGATTTTGAATTTAAATAATTATTCTACGAGTACACGATGAAACTTTTGATGAATTTCTTATTGAACATTTATTAATTTTAAGCATCTCTATTCAATAAAAACAAATATAAATAATGCATATTGATGTTCTTATTGGTTCTAATATAATTTATAAATTATTACATTATTAAAAAGTGAGTGGAAATATATCTTATGCTTATATACTATGTATCATTATTTGATTTGAATAAATACAACAAAAAAATCAAATATAAGTATAAATGGTGTAATTATATTGTGTAATTAAAAATATTGTACACTCATATTAAATAACTTGAATGAAACTTAAATTCTTTAAAAACAATAAACTATTTCTCCCTAATAATTATAGCACCCCATAGAAATCAGCAAAATATGTATATGCAGCTACATATTAAAAGATAATACACACTACATTGTTCCAATTTGTATTGATTCTAGAACCTATAAGTAAATTTTTTATAAAAAATGAACAAACTTCAATAATAGTTCCAGTATACACCAACATTATGTATTAAAAAAAAATATAATATATTAATATAATAAATATGTATTAAGGTAGGTAGGTACAGTATAAAATTGACAAATGAACAAAAACTGATTGTTAGATTTACTCGATTATTTCGATTGTTTTGAAACTTCTCGAGAGATTCTCTCGGTATCGAAATCAGCTGAAATAATCGAATGATAAAAATTAGTAATTACTCGGCGAGTGATTCTTTCGAAATTAAATCGATGTATATTATTTAATGATTTTATTTTAATCTCTAGATATGAAACACACCATGTAGTAACTATTAAGTATAAACTGTAAATAGTACGGAGAAGGAGAACTAACATATTGCGTTATATTGTTATAACTTATATTATTTATATTTTATACAAATTACCATAGATTAAATATACATAGATAGCCCATGCCAAGGGGAAAAGCGGCAACCACATATGCCAACTATTTGGACCCCGGCATCAAAGTTCCACTGGACGCCGATAGGATTGTTGGGGGCGCCACTAGCGTATGTAGGCTTCTCACGCAGCGCCGCACCTTTATTGCTGTTTAACATTGAGATTATTATTATGATTTCT